>ML244182.1:0-22645 GCA_005239495.1 Nicotiana undulata | reverse complement strand
CCCCCCCCCCCCCCCCCAAGGCAGGAAGCATATGGTTGCACTATATGGTCTCTCAAAAAGAAAGCTAGCATTATTAGTATAGTATTACCAGTGCTTTGGGGAACATTCTACTCCATCTGTTCCATGATTTTTGTTTAGGTTTCATTTCATAAGTCAAATTGAATATTGATAGTGTGATTGTACATATTTATGCATTTAGTTATGTATCTTTTGTGGAGGTCTATTATTCATTTTTATTTTTGGTGGGCGGAATTGCGTTTGCGAAGTCCAAGAAACGGCTTTGATCATAGCTCACTTTGACCTTCAAAAGTCAAGCGAAGTAAAAATGATGTGACAGAGATTATGATTTAGTGTTAAAAAGTTACGTCCCTTTTCTTGCTTTCTCACTTGTCTTATTTTTTAACTCTCACAGAATGCGCGGATTATGCTGGATGAATTTCAAATTGTCTTGCATTCGTCAGATGCTATAGCCCCTGTTGGCATTGTCCATCCCCTAGCATTCCATCTCGAAAAGAAGATGGAGTCAATATCTTCAAATGCCATTGATGAAGGCAGCAATGTCTTCCAGGGGAACGTGGATAAAGTATTTGAAGTGCAAGGAGATGCCCAGCAAGAAGGTGAAGCAGTTGGCGAATTTGTTGCTGTAAGCTCTAAGCAACCGGATGTCAGTAAGGAGGAGCTCAAATTTTCAAAAACAATGAAGGATGATATCTTTTCTATTTCTTGCTGGCTTCAAGATTCGTGTAAAAACTCAGCAGGTAAAAACATATGAGTTACTATAGAAGGTTAATGTTGTAGGTGGAATCGATCTGGTCCTGTGCTATATGTTGAATTCTCTCTCTGATCTAGTTCCTCTCATATCTCCTCTGTATCTTTTGAGTTTCAATGCTTTTAGCCTTGTGATTGCCAGATTTACGGGAAGATCTGGAGGTTGTTCTAATGAGAATTGAAGCTCTGCTCGTGGAAAATGGTTCCTCTTGGGAAAATGTACTGTATATCCATCTTTATATTGCCAACATGGATGAGTTTGCAGTGGCAAATGAAACCTATGTCAGACATATCACTCAGGAGAAGTGTCGTTTTGGTGTACCATCACGGTCTACCATTGAGCTCCCTATGTTGCTAGTTGGTTTAGGGAGGGCATATATTGAAGTTTTAGTGGCAAATGATCTTACTAAAAAGGTCTTGCATGTACAAAGCATTTCTTGCTGGGCCCCTAGCTGTATCGGTCCATACAGTCAGGTACTGATTTTTTTAATACTGTACCATTCATATCATTCCTGCAATAACGCGGTTATCATTTTTAGTCTGTCTTGATTCTTACTTGGGTCTAAAGCATATAACTAAAAAGATAGTTGTAGTTTCAATTGCTATCAGGAGAATCATCTTGAAAATATGCTTCTGATTGCTCTAGCACATCACTATGTTGCAGGCAACTTTGCACAATGACATATTACACATGGCAGGACAGCTGGGGCTTGACCCAGCAACAATGGTGCTTTGTGAAGGAGGTCCGATTGATGAACTTGAACAGGCACTGGAAAACAGTGAAGCAGTGGCTAGCAGCTTTAATTGTTCAATATCTACATCAGCCATAGTGTTTGTCATATATTGTTCAGCATCCATGGACACGTCAGAAAGAGTTGTTGTTCAGAACAAGACAAAAGCACTTCTTAATCAAATGAAGTCGGTCCATGCTGAGGGCGCAAAGAAGTCCTTAGTCCTAGATCCAGTTTTCCTCTATATTCTTGTTCCTGATCTGCCAAAAAGGTAATTTGTGTTTGGGGTGCTCCATAGACCATAGTATAAAATGACACTCTAATGTTAGCGCTTCCAAGAACCGTGATGCGGATAGTTAGCTGTAATGTAGTCGAGTATCTGCCATAGTTGTTTTATTTCCCTCTGTATTTGTGCTACTTATTATGGTTATGTTGTCTTTCTTCCAGTCAGTATGACCTGAGAACAAAATGACCTGTTATTTATCTGTGTTTCTCGTCAAACATTTTATTGAGTACAGTTCCTCTATGTTCCTCTATGTTCCTCTATGTAGAGCGCTGGTTGAAGTGAAGCCCATGCTTTACACTGGGGAGTATATGTCGGCTCCAAGTGACCATGCCATGCAATATCAATCCATGGAACAAGGTTATTGGGGCTTTGAGTATGAAACGTGGCATGACGTTTGCCTTCAGAAATGTGTTGCTTATGGGAAAGTGTGCACAGCAATTCTTTCAGTTACTGAAGAGCTTGCAGGGAAGATCTGCTCCAACGCCAATGTTGCAGGCCGTGCCGATGTTAAGTCTAACGGTGCTGTTGAAGAGGAACAAGTCATATTGATCGCTAGATTTTGCATTTACCGTCTGGATAAAGTCCTGTTGGAGTATAATTTTGCTTGGGACGATGTACTGGTTAGTTTCTTTTCCCTGACCTATCTGTTTTATTTCACAAATTTTCACAACATGAAGATCTTTCTTTTACAGTTTGCCCTTTTCTTGACCCCCTTCCCTCCTCTACCTTTTTCTTGCTCTGTTATTCCCTTAACCTGATAAAGTATTCTAGCCCTCTGACAAAGGTCTCTCCTTTTGCAGAATTTCAGGCTCTACTTTGCAAGTAGTCTTAATATCCCTCATAGAACATTGTCTCGAATCTTCACTGATGTGTTTAATGAATTTGCTCAGATGAGTCAGAGAGTTAGAGTAAATGGCGAGCCTATCTTTAATATCGTTCCAGTCTTGGGTGCTGGGAGGTCTTTATCGACCTTGGATGATATATTTACATGTGAATTCCTAGCTAGGAAATGTTAAATCTCATTTAAATTAGGGAATTATATATTAAATGTTGAGAAAAAGAGAGTTTTGAACTTGAACAAATTCTTATAGTGTTATTGCAAACCCAATTGTTGCAAATTACACTTAGCTTTACAGGAAATGAATATATGAAGTGCATCTCATTTCTGCAATACTTTGTAAAGTTGCTTCATTTCTCTACCGCTTCACTTCTGTCGATGCTTTGTATGATTGTAGTACTCATAGTTGTCTCACACTGTACTGTCCAAGAGAAAAAGAGATGAACACCGTGGAAGAAACTAAGGGGTCGTTTGGTTGGGAAACAAGTTCCCGTGATTAATTATCCCAGGATTAGTTATCTCACCTTCCCATGGGGATAAAAAAATTCTACGATCCCGGGATTAATTACCCCTTATCCCTCGTACCAAACGATCCCTAAAGGCAGCGTTTCGTCTCAAATTGAAGCAATGGAACTTTCAGTCGCGGAAGAAACATTTCAAATTACTTTCTGTTTTAATGCTTAAGTTTGTGTAACTCTTTTGGTTTCATAGCTAATTTTCAAGCCAAGTGGAATGCAGCTTCTGCTACAAGTAGAAGTTGTGCTGCAGTGGCTTCTTTTAGGGGTCGTTTGGTATGAAAAAACAAATTGAAAAAACAAGACTCCATTTTCTAACAAATTCTTAGTGACATCTTTTTTCTTTTTTCTTTGCTCCATTAGCTAGAGCCTAGAGGCATGAGTCCTATTTGAATGGTAAAAACAAGAATTCATTCTTTAGCACATGTTGTTATAGTAGAAGAATGAAGATGTAATTGAGAGAATTTTCTGTATATTTGATGATCATGAAACTGTACGGAACTTGTCCTATATCTACAAATAGAAAAGAATCTTTTAATAACTAACTGTGACACTTGTCCTATACCTATTAGCTACTCTATAACAAATTTATTTGCATAGGGACAAAAGGAATAATCTATGTACAAGAATAACAAATATGCACATGTAGTCTTGTTTTCTTCTATAACAGGCCTAAGAGTCTTCAGGTGAAATTGAGCCCAATAAGAGATAGACCAAAGTATAATCAACATAGGCATCTTGAGCCCAAAACGCCTTTGGCCCAAATGTGAAGAGAGACCCAATCCAAGTATCAGATTCATGTGTTCTGTTTGGACAGAACACATTTACCTCGTTTGTGACGGTCCCCTTCTTCTTCACAAGTTCAGCTTCTTTCTCTTTTCAATTCTTGATGGAATTATCATTGAGTTCTGAATCTTGTGAAGCTTTGATTCCAACACCCCCTCCCCTCCCCTCCCCCCCCACCCCAAGTTGGAGGGAGGTGAAACAACCCCTAACTTGCCCAAAACACTTTTGTGAATCGGACCAGAAAGGGGTTTTGTGAAAACATCTGCAATCTGAGAAAAAGAGGGAACAAATGATAAATAGATGAGACCAGCAAGGTATTGCCGGCGGACAAAGTGACAGTCAAAGTTGACATGCTTGGTGCGTTCGTGAAAGACAGGGTTTTTGGATATGTGGATGGCGGCCTGACTGTCGGAGTGAAGGGGAACATGAAAGGAAGGAGGAAGAGAAAGGTCGTCAAGAAGGCGGAGAAGCCATGTGAGTTCTGCGACGACTCGCCTCATGGAACGATACTCTACCTCAGCAGAGGAAAGAGATGTAATAGTCATTGATAGAACGACGAGTGTCTGGACATCGACCCCAATCAGAATCACAAAAAGCAACAAGCTTGAAGGAGGGATTTGATGAGAGAAAAAGCCCTAAACCAGAGTCCAAGGTAGCGTAAACAACGGAGAGCAGCATCAAAGTGGGGACGACGAGGCGATTGCATAAATTGGTTGAGGTGCTATACCGCAAATGACAAATCAGGACGGGTGTGAGTTAGATAATTGAGTTTGCCCAAAAGTTTGCGATAGATGAAAGGGTCCGGCAGAAGATCACCTTCATTCATACGCAAGTGACAGGAAGGATCAAGAGGAGAAGAACTGATTTGGAGGTCAAACAACCAAATTCAGAAAGAAGATCCAAGGTAAATTTCCTTTGAGTTAATATGATTCCCTGTTTTTCCCTGATGATTTATATACCAAAAAGTAATATGCTTGACCTAAATCTTTGATTTTGAATTCAGAGTCTAGAAACACCTTAAGAGAATCAATTTTTGTAGGGTCATCTCCTGTTAATAGAATATCATCGACATAGACTGCAATAATGGTAATTTTACCTGATGATTTCTTGAAAAAGAGTGAATAATCGTTGAGTGAATGAGAATAACCTTTGAAATTTAGAGCAGCAGTAAGCCTAGCATACCATTGCCTAGAGGCTTGGCGCAAACCATAGAGAGATTTGCGCAATTTGCAAACATGAGTGGGGGTGGGAGTGGTAATGCCAGCGGGAAACTTCATGTATACTTCCTCCTGTAAATCACCATGGAGTAAGGCATTGTTGACGTCCAATTGGTAAATACCCCACTATTTCTTGACTGCCACAGTCAACAAGCATCTTATGGTGGCCATCTTAACAACTGGGGAGTAGGTCTCATTGAAATCAATTCCTTCCCTTTGTATGTCACCCCGGATGACTAACCGAGCTTTAAACCTTTCCACTGAACCATCTTGCTTGTATTTCACCTTGTAAACCCACTTACGAGGCAATGCTTTCGTGTCCTTAGGTAGTTGAACAACCTCCCAAGTTTTGTTTGCCTCTAAGGCTGCAAGCTCTTTATTCATGGCTTCCTGGATGAAGGGAAGCTTGGGAAAAGGAAGTAGGTTCAGAAATATAAGAAGTGGTGTTGAGGATGTTCTGGTTGGTGGGAGATAGGCAGAAAAAGATAATATAGAGGGGGAAATAGAGGAAGCAAAATAGTTGGTAGTGAGATCGGTTAAAACAACTGAATTGCAAATGTAATCATCCAAGTAAGAGGGTAAGTGATGTTCTCTGGTGTAGGGGTAGGAAATAAAGATGAAACAGATGGAGCAGAAGGGATTAAGGAAGAGGGAGATTTAGAGGTTGAAGGAGGTGAAGAAGAAAGGGGAGAAGGGAAGTGTAAGGGAGCAGAATGAAGAGGAGAGGGTGGTGGAGAAATAGGTCTAGGTGAAGGACAGGGAGGTGTAGAGGATTCTGGAACAGAAAGGTCAGTGGGAGGGAAAGACCTTGAGACTGGAAATATAGGTGAAATGATGGAGGTATAGGGAAAGATGTGTTCATGGAACACAACATCTGTAGAGATAAATACCTTGTGAGTTTGTAGTTCAAGTAGCTTATATCCCTTCTTGCCAGTAGGATACCCCAAAAACACACACTTGACTGATCTGGGATCTAGCTTGGATCTGTGTGTAGGTAGAGTTGAAGCATAGCATGAACAACCAAAAGCTCTTAAGACATCATAGTTAGGGGGTTGTCCAAATAAGATTTCATAAGGAGTCTTCATCTTTATAACCTTAGATGGAAATATGTTAATCAAAAAAGTGGTTGTCAACAAGCAGTCCCCCCAAAACTTGACTGGAAGGTTAGATTGAAAGAGTAAGGCTCTACAAGTTTCAAGTAAATGTCTGTGCTTCCTCTCAACAACCCCATTTTGTTGGGGAGAGGAAACACAAGTTGTTTGATGAAGAATATCTTGGGAAGCAAAAAATTGTGAGGTATTGGGACTAGATCCCAACTCAAGGGCATTATCTGATCTTATAACCTTACTTTGGTGTGAAACTGTCTCTCAGTCATGACTAGAACTGTTTGAGCATTGTGAAAGCATTAGATTTGGTTTTAAGAAGAAAAGTCCATGTCCCTCTACTATAGTCATCCACTATAGTAAGGAAGTATTTATAACCGTCATAAGTAGTAGCCTTGTAGGGTCCCCAAGTGCCGACATGAATAAGATCAAAAATGTATTTAGTTTTTATAGAACTAGAAGGGAAAGGTAATTTAACTTGCCTAGCTTTAGCACAAATATCACAAGGCTGAAAATTAGAAAGAGAAGAAGAATAAGAAATAGAAGAGATGCATTTCATATTAGAAAAAGGCATATGTCCCAATCTATTATGCCATAAACTTACATCTTTAGAAATAGAAGCTAAACATGTGCTGGAATTGGAAACATATCTACTAGACTTTTGAATACAAACTGAATGGCTAAAAGCCTTGATTAAATTAGACATAACTACTCTAGGCTTGAGAAACTTGGCTTGATCAACTTGGCTTGAATGGACTGAATTGAAGACATATATCCCTCTAGTGAATTTACCAAGAACCACTGGCCTCTTCAGTGAAGGGGCCTGCAATGTTGCACCAAAAGGGGAGAAAATGAGAAGTGAGTGAAACCGCAAACATAGCTTGTGTACTGATAATAAGTTGTAATTAAAAGATGACACAAATAAAACATGATGAAGGGTGAAACCAGGTAGAATGGTAATTGATCCTGCCTGATAAACTAGCACCTTAGCAGAATTAGGTAGTTTGACATAGACTGGTTTAGGAAGGACTTTGACATTAAATAGAAGTTGTAAAACAGAAGTCATGTGCTCAAAATCACATGAGTGTAAAATCCAAGAAATAGATTGAAGACAACACTGATATATGTTTTGCTAGAGGAAGAAGAATAAGGTATACCAACACAATTAGCAAACACTGTCTCCTCATTTGTCTGCTCAATTGGAGACCCAACTTTCACCTGTTGAAGCAACTGATAGAGGTTGTGAAACTGATCTTGGGTTATGGGTTGATCTCCTGCATTGTTAATCTGAATATCTGATGTTTCCATGGAAACAACTGCATTACTCTTTGCTCCATTGAACCTTTTGGACTTGGTAAACTTGAAATCTGAGGGAAAACCAATCAATCTATAGTAGTTTTCAATAGTATGATTTTGCTTCTTGCAATAGTTGCAAAACTGAACTCCTTTCTTTGTTTCCAAGTTGAATTTCTTAGCAGATGTCACCTTCTGTTGTCCTCCATAAGGCTGTTGAGCAGCAACAAATGCACTTTCAGCAGGATGATGAGAGACATGTACCTCTCTTTGCTTCTCATCTCTGATAAGTAAGGAGTAGGCATGGTTTAGTGAGGGGAGAGGTGATAGCATAAGGAGATTGCTTCTGGCCGCTGCATAAGTGTCATTCAGTCCCATAAGGAACTAAATGAGCCTGATATCCTGCTGAGATTTGAAGTTTTTGATTTTGCCACCACAGCTGCAGTCACAGGTACAGTGTTGACACATATCCAAGTTGTCCAATTCATCCCACAACCTCTTCAAATTAGTATAGTATCCTGCTATGTCCAAATTACCTTGTGTTAACTCACTGATCTCTTTTTGTAGGTGATAGAGTTGTGGTCCATTGCTCTGACCAAACCTTTCTTCAAGCTCATCCCAGGTTTCTTTTGCGGTCTTAGTGTACAGGACACTTTCTGCTATTGCTTTTGAAAGGGAGTTTAATAGCCAAGAAATGACCATGTCATTACAGCGGGTCCAAGACTTGAAGTCATCAGAAGAAATTTTGGGCTGGAGAAAGGATCCATCAATGAGTCCTACCTTGTTCTTAGCAGATAAAGCTATAAGCATCCCCCTTCTCCAACCTCCATAACTTTTACCATCAAAAGGGGAGTTAACAAGAAGCATCCCAGGGGAATCAGAAGGGTGGAGGTAAAAGGGGTGTGAGGAACCGAATAGAGCAGAAACGGCTGATGTAGCACCAGTTTTTCCCGTCTGAGAAGAACTGGGGTCTGTGACTGAAGCTGAAGTATGTTCGACTGGTTCTGCCATGGCAGATTAAGAGAGAAGAAAGAGGAAAAACAAAAAAAATATAGAAGGATCGAGCACCAATGCTCTGATACCATGTTATAGTAGAAGAATGAAGATGTAATTGAGAGAATTTTCTGTATATTTGATGATCATGAAACTATACAGAACTTGTCCTATATATACAAATAGAAAAGAATCTTTTAATAACTAACTATGCCACTTGTTCTATACCTATTAGCTACTCTATAACAAATTTATTTGCATAGTGACAAAAGGAATAATCTATGTACAAGAATAACAAATCTGCACATGTAGTCTTGTTTTCTTCTATAATAGGCCTAAGAGTCTTCAGGTGAAATTGGGCCCAATAAGAGATAGACCAAAGTATAATCAGCATAGGCATCTTGAGCCCAAAACGCCTTTGGCCCAAATGTGAAGAGAGACCCAATCCAAGTATCATATAAATGTGTTTTGTTTGGACAGAACACATTTACCTCGTTTGTGACGGTCCCCTTCTTCTTCACAAGTTCAGCTTCTTTCTCTTTTCAATTCTTGATGGAATTACCATTGAGTTCTGAATCTTGTGAAGCTTTGATTCCAACACATGTTAAGGGGCGAAGTGCACCAATAGCCACTTTTAAGCTTGCTATTTAAAATATATTATTTAAAGTTAGCCAATTAGCCCAAACTTCAAGACTAAGTAACCTGAATTTTTGACATGCTAATTTGAGATCCAAGATTTAGTGTCCTAAAATTTTAAGTGTCCTGAATTTCTCAACTGTTAAATGTGAAATTCAGGACTAACTATCCCGAATTTCTGAACTAATTTAAAATTCAGGACGTAAGATTCGAATTTTTAGACATAATTTTTTTAATTTAAGATGCGATGTCCTGAAGTTTGAATCTAAAGGTTTAAACTTCAGGACGTCGTGTCCTGAAGTTTGAATGAATTGGCTAATTTTTTATTGCATTGTAATTGTGAATATATTTTAAATATCATGCTCAAACGCGGCTACCTGGGTCAGTTCCACCATATTAATCTCTCTCTCACTCTCACACACACATAAATTATTGAATGTGTCCTAATATTTAAAAATTAATTAGTTATGATTTTACTTTATAGAAATTATTTTTTTATTTGAATTATGTAACATAATTTAAATTCTTTTCATGTTATTAATTTTCCAAAATCTTTTAAGGCTAATTAGGTTTACAAAAAGGACATCGTGAGAAGTAACAATCCTCATAAGATGAAAATTTGAAATTTTTCATCAAAACGGTTGCAAAATAATTTATTTATATTTATTAATTTTTTTCAAAAGACGAGAGATAACTTAAATTTAACTAATTATACTTTAATAAATTAGATTGATTAGTGGTACTATATTGCAATTTGCAACTTCAGGATGCAATAATCTATTTCAATAAGAAGGATATAGGCAATGAAGAAAGTAATATTAAATTAATTACTTACATTTCATAACTTATAAACATGATAGTATGAAAGGTACAAAATAAAGTTGTAATTTTACGCCAAATAGAATGATAAGATATATTTTGATAATTGAGATGTTTGGTGTAAAAGATAAAGAACATAATAATGTTATACTAATTGAAGCTATTAGTTGCAGCTTGCAATAATAGCATATGCATAGAATTAATCTTTCGAAAATTTATATTCCCATTTCAACTAAATTTTTACAATATATAATTCTTTCTATTAACTAATTTACTATTTTATTGGTTCAAAAAAAGAATTAATTTTTATTTTATCATAAACTGGTCTTGAGTGTAAGTAAGAATTAAATTTTTTTTTTATAATTTTTTTATCATAAAGAAGACTAATAACTTATAAAAAAAATCAAATTGAAAAGGATAATTGGAATAGTATTGTCTAGATAGGAAGCTTCAACTATTAATTTTTTTTTGCCTAAACTACAATTTTATTTTAAGCAAGGAGTAATTTATGATCCACAATATTTAATATTTAGTTCATAATTTTACTTGATTTATATTTTTTTTGCTCAAATTCTGCCCCAAGGATTGTTTTAAGGAGAATAAAATTTATAAATAATTTTTTTATTGACGTGATAAATATGTGCAAATCAAGGTACAATGTTATTGCAGGTTTATGATCGAACATTTTCAAAATTATGTTCTTTTTCTGAAAATTTTAAATTCAATTAACGAGTTTGATAATTAAAATGTTAAAATCGGATCAAATTAAAAAATGGGTCTCAAATTCCTCCAACTGCAAACCCGTCAAAACTAGTCTAGTACGAGTAGTATTTTCTGAATCCCCAAATCGAAATCGCTTCCGGTTCGCTCAAGCCGTTGCCCTCTTCCGTCAATCCCAGCACCGTCGACGACTTCTCCGGTGAGTTCCTTTCCACCGGCGACACACACACACTCTCTTTCTCTCTCAAATTTCTCTTTCATTAAAGAGTAACCTAGTCTCTTTTGCTGCAATCTCTTCTGTTCAGTGTAAAGTGTATACGCAAATAAGAAGAAGAAAAAATGGTTGTGAAAGTTTTGCTTTCAAGTTTGAGTATTTTGTACACCTTGAATTATGAGCATTTTGTTTAAACCTTCGTGGTCAGAGTTATGCGGTCGAGCATAAAAAGAAGAGTTGTAATTTTTTGGTAAACCTAATTTAGTGCTTACTTTAGCTGGTGTCTGGTGTATATGAAATACTCTTACAACATTAATGCTTCAATTCCAAGCTGATCGGTTTGTTGTATAGAATTCTCTTACTTATAAAAAAAAAATAGTTGACTGGATTTTATAACAGGTGCTGGTTCTTTTCCAGGTATACTGATAACTAAAATAAGTGGTTTTGCTCTTCTTGTCATTTGCTTGATCAAGCTTTTTGGTATTTGATGGTTAGTAGCACATTTTTGGGCCAGTTGTGAAATTGATTCCTGAATCCACAGTAGGGATATGTTGTTTCTGCTATTCTTTGTTATCACTAAAGAGGCATTACTGATACGTAGGAAACGACTCTGAAGTTGAATTTTGGCTCTATGTAAGGTTGAACCTTCAAAAAGATGGCGGAAGGCGGAGAAGAGGACTTGCCAAGGGATGCAAAGATTGTGAAAACGTTGCTAAAATCAATGGGTGTTGATGATTTTGAGCCTCGAGTTATTCATCAATTCTTAGAACTGTGGTATCGGTATGTTGTTGATGTACTCTCAGATGCTCAGGTCTACTCAGAGCATGCAGGGAAAGCTGTCATTGACTCTGATGATATCAAACTTGCCATTCAGTCGAAAGTTAATTTCAGCTTCTCACAACCCCCACCTCGGGAGGTACTAAATCTTATCAGATCCTTTCTTGTTGTGCTGGTAATTCATTATTCCGAGGCGTAAGATTCGTACCTTTCTTAGAGACCTCTTAGGTGTGTGGTGAAATTGATAATATTTAGCCTTCTCTTATCTAAGAAGGAAAAGTAAAAACAAGACACCGAAACGAAGGATTATATAGTAGCTAAAATGATAGGCTTGCAGTAAATATGGTTCCTTTGTGACACTTGTAGATTGCACTGGAGACCCAAAACAAAAAAGAGATTTCACTGGAGAGATGAAAAAATACCAACTATTACAACCTATATTTCTAGGTCATAATTTGGTGCGGCTGTATGTGGTTAATTACCATGGCTTTCAGGAATTGATGAGGAGCGATTGGTGGCTGAATTTTGGGTTAGTTGTGTGGAAAATTTTCAGCTTTATGAAGAACAGAAGATGCTGAAAGTTCTGCAAAAATTTAAGGGGTGAATGGGTTCTGGCAATTTGAGGTCTGAAAAGTTTTGCTCGTCTGGATCATTTTTGTGATGCTTAGCTGGCTAACCTTTTTATCATTCATAGTATTATCAGGAGATTGATTAAAAGACAACAAGAAGAAAAGTAGAAAAATAACATTTAATCCCGCCTTGAGAATTTCCTAGGATAATCACAAAAAGAAGGCTGCGTAGACTAGAAGAAACAACGACGATTTGACCAAATCAAACTGAATACTTGTAGAGTACTCCAGTTAAATGAAGCTAGACCATTAGCTATCATAAATCAAAAGACATCCAAAAATCAAGTTACATATTTAGGTATTATTGTCTTCCGAAACTACCTTGTTCTTAGCTATTTACTTGAGTAGTACTTATTGGGTATGACTCCTTTTATGCAGAGTTGAGAAAGATTTGGTTAAATACTTCTTATAAAAACATTTCCAGCTATGAATTATGTTTTAATTTTTGTTATTCATTCTTATCGACTCTATTTCACAAGCGACTGGCAGTACTATGCCTCATTTTCCACATGTGACACTTTCTGCCTCATAATACTGCCTCATAATACTTATAGATACCTCTTGTTGGATGAATTAAATTTTTTAATTTAATCATTAACCAACATGCACTTGGTATTGGATGTTTAATTTGCCCTACATATATGTATTTTTTTTTTGTGGAGAGGGGGGGGGATGATATGGTAGACCAAACCCAGCCGCCCCCAAAAAAGCCCAATTTTCTAGGAGTCAATGGTGGCCCTTTCCGACTTTGCTTCATTGGTAACTCTAACTCCCAATGTTTTGGTTGCGACGGAAGTACTCTTTCCAGTTTCTACTGGAGCAACCTCACTTGTCCTCTGTGCTCAAATTCTTACTCTTCAGAAATTATGATAGTCTCTCGCTTATCAGGTCCTACTGGAGCTGGCTAGGAACAGAAACAAGATCCCATTGCCGAAATCAATTGCTGGGCCTGGAGTATCACTCCCTCCTGAACAAGATACATTGATCAACCCAAACTATCAGCTAGCTATTGCAAAGAAGCAAATTAGCCAATCAGAAGAAACGGAGGAGGATGAAGAAAGTGCTGATCCCAACCCAGCCCCAACCCAAAATCCAAGTGTTTCTCATGAAAAGGCAGATGTGCCTCAAGGTACTCCTCAGCGAGTATCCTTTCCCCTAGGCGCTAAACGTCCAAGATGATGTATTTACTCTAGGACATTGTATAATGGTTGTTTAAACATTATGAAATTTTAAGATTTTTTTTTAACAGTGTATTAGTTTAATGGCCCTCCTTGCAGCATTTATAGACACAATTAGAAGGGAGTTAAGACAAGGTGTGAGACAAGACTTATTTTGGAATTACCAATACCTTTCCATTATATTCATCTGATAAATGTCATTCTGTAGGATATGCTTTAATCACGTGTTTATTTGCTGCTAAGACTGTAACAGAGAAACTATACTTCATATATTGCTGACCTTGCCTAATCTAATGGAAACTGCATCATTAGAGCCTAAGTGAAAATGGTTTTTGAAATTTAAAGTTATGTTTGGACAAATATAATTTTTGGTTGTTTTGTGAGTGATTTAGTGAAAAAATTGAAAAATAGTCTTTTGGAGTTTTTCAAATTTTCGAAAATTTTCAATATGCATCTTCAAGTGAAAATTGGAAATTTTATGAACAAACGCGGATTTCGTAAAAAAGTGAACTTTTTGGACAAAAGGAAAAATTTCTTATGTCCAAACGGATACTGAAAAACATTTTCCTTAAATTTCCTACAGAAATTGTATTACACCTTTGCTGCACACATAACATGGGCTAAATCTGCTTCAGATGTGCAGCAGAGAATCTTGAATTATTGTGCCAAACGGTTGTGCGTGGATACTCTGATATCAGATATTCCTACTTCTTAGTATATGGGAAAGTTTTCAGAAATATTAAAGTTAAATTCTGTGGATTAAATTTGACATCTCTTGATTTCATATATGTCCCTACACTCTATCGAGTAGAACTTAGTGAGGGCCATAGTGAAGTTAGGAATTTCGCAATAGTGTTTCATATATAAAAGGACAGATCGGTACAAAACATAGCATATTCACGCCGGATTCGGGGAAGGGCCAGATTGTTCCATATTTATGTATAAAAAATAATTTAACCTATATATGGTAAAAAAGGTTAAAAGAGTGTTTAATATATATGTAAAAAAATATAACATTCAACTTATATACACTAATTTTTTATCACCCTTTGCCACCTACAGCCAGGGGCGGCTCAACACTATTGGAGGCCTAAAGCCAAACTAACATAAAAGGCCTTTAACTTTTTTTCCACAAAAGTTTTTTTTCTTATATACTATAATTTATTTAAAATCTAATTTTCTAGCTTTTTGAGATGCAAAATTATGAATAATTATTTTATTATAAATTTCTTCTAATAATTTTTTTTCAATCAGTAATATAGCTAATCCATTCAATCTTTCTTGCGCCATGATTGATTTTAAGTAAGATTTAATCAATTTTAGTTATAAAAAACTTTTTCAAGTTTCTAGTTTGTGGTCAAGGGCGGCCAGAGGCAATTGTTACAGGAAATGGTATTATTATTCTATAAGCAATATAAGTATTTGAAAAAGAATCAAGTCTTTTTATCTTATTGAGTATAATTTTTGGCATTGTATCAATGATTCAACTTTTTCCCCTTAAGTTTTGAATAATCGGATTCATACTTTATATTTAACATATTTAAATATTTATAAATACTAAAAGGATAATATATGCATGTGTATTGAAATATCAAGAAAAACAAATGCTAGATGAAAACTAGTACTAAAAAGTTAGAATAGAAGAACCTAATTCGTTACCTTGACGTGAAAATAAATATTTGATGCTTTCGCAATATACTTCTCGTAGGTTTTAGGTTGATAGACGAAAAAATGCAGAACAATGGAATTTTTTGGAGGCACAAGAGAAAAAATATAGTAGTAGTAACTAGTAATGTTTGATGAGAACTGAGAAAAAAAATCGAATATTGTTGAAATCAAGAAAGAAAGTTTACATTATATTTAATGAGGAAAAGATAAACACTTGATTTCTTTCATAAATTTTATATTTACATATTAGTGGCCCAATTTTAAGGAACATATATATTTTTCCTTTTAAGTTTTTTCCAAGATATATGTAATAAGAATAAAAATACTTAATTAAAAAAAATTATATAGGATAAAAAGTAAGGCCCCATAAAAATGGGAGCCTAAAGCATGGGCTTCAGCTGCTTTACCCAAAAGCCGGCCCTGGCTACTACTCCGCCTATGAAAATTGTGGAAGGGTTATTATTTCCCAACGGACAACGTACTTTTTTACTAGTTATAATATTGTATATCCATGGGATTATGAATTTTTTAGATGAATTGTTTGTAAATATTCTAAGAGTTTATGGGATTTTCGAGAATCTAACATTACTACTATTAGTTTTACCTTTCTTTCTTTTGCTTCATCAATCATCACAAGTTGTCCTTTTCGAAGAAATTTGCCTTTCAAATTTTTTCATATTGAACTTGCAAGTTGTTGCTACTTCATGTTTTTATCCTTCTTCTTTGTCTTCAAACCCTAGTCTGAAATTGAGCTTCACCATAACTTAAATTACTACATGAAAGTCTGAACTTTTTAAAAAATAAAGTTCAAATTTAAAGCTTCTTGTTTGAAGTTGCGCTCTGCCAAAGCCTAATTTTTAAACTTCATGTTTGAATTTGGAAACTTCAGACCCGTGATTTTCAGCTTCAGACGTTAACTCTAACACGAGTGAATTATAAACTTTTGTAAATTTCAACTATTCTTATTGGGTGGGTTGGGGTGGGTCGGGGTGGGGGCAGAGATCGATGTAGGATTTGAACTTTATGGGTTCAACTTCCAATATTCTTAGCACTAAATTAATTGTATTTTTAAAGTTATGAGCTATTATCTACTAGCTTTTCTATATTTGTCGATTTTTACGCATAAATTTATGTTACGCGTCGAAGTACCGGGTTCAGTTGAACCCCATACTCCTACGCTACATCCGCCCGGGGATAGGGCTTAAAACTGGGGGGATTTGCATCTATACCCGCTTTTTGGGTCACGTTTTAACTTATATCCGCTTTGCAAAAAAATTTGCAAGCATACCCACTTTTCGCGTAAACCTCAGGCATAGGGACCTGAAGTAGCAAATGCAATCACACAAACTTCAGCATTCTAGTAGACGGGCCCGAAGTTGTTTGTAATTGTTGAATTTAAGCATTCTACTAACTGAAATTTTGTTCTCTATTTGTTGTACTTAGCATGTTTTAGCTGAAGTTTTGTCCTGGATTCAATATTTTTGTCCTAAAGCTTTTTCAAAAACTTCAACAGAAGATGCTGAAGTTATTTAGTTCATTTGTAAAAACTTCAGCACTAAATAAGCTGAAGTTTAGTTTTGTCATAAAGCTTTTTCAAAAACTTCAGCAGAAGATGCTAAAATTATTTAGTTCATTTGTAGAAATTTCAGCACTAAATAAGCTAAAGTTTTGCACAGGTAGTAGGAAGAAGGAGGCGCTTGAAATTGTAAAAATTATGATATATATTAAATAATTTAAAAAATGGATATAGGTTAAATGGGGGCGACCGCGCGTGCAATTTTTACTAAAAACTGCTATTAGTTCACTTTGCGTCCAATTCAACAAACTGGGCCAAGCCCAGGCCTTTCACTTATCGTTCTCATATGAGAATCCAAAAGTAGAGATCCATCATCCGTATGCAAACCCTAAGGTACAATACAAGTCTTCTTACTACATTGACCGATCAATCAATGCCATGAAAACAGTTTCAGGTAAGCCAACGAAAACTAAGCGGATATCTCTATCTAAAGCAGCTTCACTGATATCAAATTTCGTCGCCGATGAGGCCGCCGGTGCCGGACATTCTCACGCCATTGCAACTTACCTGAAACGAGCATCCAGTTCGTTCGGTGAGCTCGATGAACTTCACAGAGAAATTAACCGCAGACGATTAAAATTTTCAACATCGTTGGCTAAAGAGACGAGAAGATTGAAAAAGAGTTTAATTAGGATTGAATGATACTAGCATAGAACAAAGGGATGGAATTAGCAAGCGTAAAATGCTGCAACCAAACAGGCCAAATTAGTTCGTTTTTGTTTTCCCCTTTTGTCTTATGTAAAATGTCGCTTTCTTTATTTGAAGATTATAGATATGTTGCTCAATGACTTATAATTTGTTCAGTTTCAATTATCTTTAATGGCAAATTGAGTATTCTTGTGGAGTGGAGTGGATCACTTTGTCTCGAGCTGTTTGATTACTTCATATTGAGTTCGAGCTAATCTTGATTTGCGAATTCTGCTCAATTCAGTAATTTTGGTCTAAATTCTATATTTATCTTAACAAATATAATGAATATGTATAAATTTTTAAGTTAGAACTCGTTAACATAAACTGAACTAGAATTAACCTCGAACCCATAAGTTTCAAATCTTTGTTTCGCCTCTAACGCTAAGAGCTAAATGCTTTAATGATAAAGGAACAACATAGAAGTCGACCTTATTTAGAGCTTTATCCAATCCAAGAGAAGCATCTACTTTTGGCTTGAATCAGAGACGACTTGGCTGGTTTCGACAGTGGTTTCACGTGTTAAAGGAGCTCTTTAATGGTGAAGTTTCAGCTTATTTTTATGGTATTTTTCAGCTAGTTTTTGGCTTAAAGTTCTACTTGAAGAACTGCATTGTGAAAGAGCTAAAAGCTGATGATGTCACGAATGGAAGGAATGACGAATCCACGACTAAGATAATTGAGGTGGTTGCCGACAAAACCAAGGTTGTTGCTAAGGAGGTATACCCTAACTCAAATAAATCTCATGTAGGGAACACTATGTCTTATGGCAATAAAGTAACTCCTTTGCTCCGCTATGTCCCTAAAAAGAAGAAAGCAGAGGGGGAATTAGCCAAACTCCAAACCAATATGCTAAGGGAGTTAACTTTTCCAAACAAACGAATTGAGGCAGTAAAGTTGCCCTCAACGCTATTGGCATGGTTTGTCGCCCAAAATCATTTGCAGAATGTGGCACTCCCTCCGAAGCGTACAGATGAAGGTTTTGATCCTTACAGGCTATTTGCAAAAAGCTGGATATAATCCCAACGAGCCATCAAAATTAGGGAAACTCCTATGAGAAGCTGCTACGAGGCAACCACGTGAAAGTTTAGGATACAAGCAACTGTCACCAGTGCTCATCTCCATAAGAAGGGCGAGCAACTATTATATCACTGTGGAAGAAGAATTTGCCGCCTCTAACAAGCCTTATGTCTTTGACCGACATGGAAAATCAACTGTGAGGATTGTCGTACTTGAGAGATTGGGTCCATTAAAGAAGGGGAACAAATTCTAGAGAAATTATCAAAGCATAATAACACCCGTTTCGCCCAGAATCCAGAAGATCTCTAAGGATTTTCAAAGTTTGGTTCCTTCTAGAACAGTTTCCAAACACATGTTCTTAGTGATTAACTAAAGAGATGGTACCTCCGATTTCAACAATTCGAGATTGTGTACGTCGCTCAAAAGGCTGTAAAAGGCCAAGAATTGGCAGACTTCTTGGCAAATCATCTGATACCTGGTGACTGAAACTAATTGATGAACTACCTGACGAAGACGCAATGGTCGTTGAAGTGCAACCTTTATGGAAGATGTACTTTGATGGTGCTGGATATCGTGGAGGAATTGGTGTTGGCATATGTAACGACCCGGTCCGTCGTTACGAAAAACCTGCATTATAATTGTTGTTATTGCCTTGTTATAGACTGGTTATACTGTATTTAATGTATTAGAGTTGATAGGTTTGAAATCGAATGGTTGTAGTGAGAGTTCAGTTAATTAGCCTTTAAATAGCCTTAAAATGGGAAAAGTCAATTAAGAGTTGACTTATTGGTAAACGACCTCGGAATGCAAATTTTATGGCTCGGATAGCTTCGTTAGGTGATTTGGGAATTAGGAGTGTGTTCAGAATAATTTTGTGATGTCCGGTGTAGAATTAGGCTTGAATTGGCGAAAGTTAGTTTTTGGTGATTTCCGGTCGATAGTGGAAAATAGGCTATCGGGGTCAGAATGGAATTCCGACAGTTGGGACAGGTTCGTAATGGCACTTTGGATATGTCTGCAAAATTTCAGGTCAATCCGAGTTGTTTTGGATAGTTTCGGCATCATTGGTGGATTTTAGAAATATCAAAGTTCTTAGGCTTGAATCCAATGTAAATTGGGTGTTTTGATGTTAGTTTTGGTGTTTTGAGAGTGCAACTATGTTTGAATGATGTTATGGGATATGTTGGTAAGTTTGGTTTGGGTTCCGAGAGGCTCGGGATTAATTTCGGGTGATTAACGGACTCAATTGGACTTAAGGAAAATGTTGTTTTTGCTGGTGTGATGTTGCAGAGAAACTATGCTTCACGTTCGTGGGTGGGGTCCTGCGTTCGCGAAGGGTTAGCTGGGGAGGTTGCAAGTTTGTTCTTCGCGTTCGCGGAGAGACGGGTGCGAACGCGTAGGTCTAGGGAGAGGAAGCTCTGCGTTCGCGGTTGAATGAACGCGTTCGCGAAGAAGATTGGGGGACACCAGGGATTTTGGCCTTCGCGAAGGGGCGACCGCGTTCACGGAAGGTGGACCAGGTTGTGCATCGCGAACGCGACCCAGTTGGTGCTTTCGCGTAGGGTAATGGAGGCCTGGAGACGGTTGTGCTTCGCGAATGCGGTGAGGTGGCCGCGTTCGCAATGAACAAATAACTGGGCAAATATAAAATAAACTCTTCCGCGACCCAAACCCTTTTTACACCATTTTTGTACGGACAAAGAGCTCTTGAAGCGATTTTTGAAGAGGGAAATCCTTGTTCTTCATAGAGGTAAGTGTTTTGATCATTAAAACTCGATTATGGATGATTATAGAACATAAAACCAGTATAAATTCATGGAAAATCAGTAGGGAAATTGGGTTTTAGGGCTTGCGATTATGAGACCTTTAGGAGTCGATTTGAGGGGTCAAACGAACTCCGATTTTGGTGTTCTTTATATGTACGGACTCATGAGAGGACAAAGAACACTTTTGTATAAAAATTTCCTAGTTTCGAGACGCGGTCCAGGGGTCGGGTTTTGACCGGTTACGGATTTTTGGGTTAAATTTGATATCTTCCGATTGGAAATTGTTCCTTAAGCACATATTGATGATAAAAATCTGAACTTGGTAGATTTGGAGCCTTCAGAGATTGATTCGAGAGGCAATCGCATTGCGAAGTAGTTTCGGGCTAGTTTGAGGTAAGTAATGTCTATA
This sequence comes from Nicotiana undulata, assembly GCA_005239495.1. Taxonomy (NCBI): domain Eukaryota; kingdom Viridiplantae; phylum Streptophyta; class Magnoliopsida; order Solanales; family Solanaceae; genus Nicotiana; species Nicotiana undulata. The sequence continues at coordinate 2,016 of ML244182.1, read as the reverse complement.
AATCATGTCCTGAGGGTATGAAACCCCGGACTATGCACCCTTTCACGGGTTTTGAAATGCAAAGGTTGAAACTTTGGGGATATATTCCTTATTAAGGCAACTATTGAGTTGCGAAACGGCTTTTTACAGCTTATTTCCAATAGTACTATATATATACTTGATATGATTTGGGTTGTAAGTCGTGTTTGGGGCCTAGTGCCGACTTGTTTACCCCTTGGGGGTTGTGGTTACTATACTTTCCTCACTGATATGTTATGATTTTACACTCAGTCTTTTCTTGATAAATTATTTTGACACACAGAGTATTTTGATACTATTTCTTGAAAATGAAACACTGTTTTGGGTCGAGAACCCGGTATATTTATGGCCTGAAGGGAAAATTGAGAGTGTCTGACTGAGTGAGGTTGCTGGCCTATATTGTGAGGATGTTATTATATGAGTGAGGTGGCGGGCCTATATTGTGTGTGATTTATGCCATGATGTGGCTTACTATAGCGCTTGGGCTGTAGGAGCCCCTCCGGAGTCTGTACACACGCCCAGTGAGCGCAGGTACCTAATGAGTAATGCCAACGGGGCTTATGCAGAGTGATTGTGAGGTTGCCTAATGGGCAGAGTGATTGTGAGTTTGCCTGATGGGCAGAGTGATTGTGAGGTTTCTTGATGGGCTAATACTAAAAGATATTGTTATGAGAAATGATCATGGCCCGAGGGGTAGTTTTATGAGGATTTTTATTAAGTTTTCAAACTATGATTTATTTCGTTTTCAAATTGGTTTTTACTAAGATATACTGATATTACACTTGTTTCAAAGGACTCTTGGAAACCGATTTTGAACTTATGTATTTGCTGAATACTACCTGGTGACTTGGTGTTTTACGGGCTTTTGTGAAATTATGCATCTGTACTGTGTGTTTTATATTTCTTAGACTGTGATTTATTTTCATTACTACTGAGTTGGCGTACTCATAAAGACTCCTTGTGCCTCTGTGCACAAATTCAGGTACCGATTTGGAGCAGTAGCTGCCTTGTTTCTTAGCAGCAGTTTCACGGAATTTTGAGGTAGCTGTCCAACGTCCACAACTTCTCCATTTCCCTTCCTTATTTAGCTTTAGCATTTTATTTAGAGATATATATTATAGTTTTAGCAGAGTTAGATTTTTTTATTCTTAGATGCTCATGACTATTGACTCCAGTCTTGGGAGGTTTTGTTTAGACTATTGTTGGGACGCTAAGACTAAATTACAATATTCTATGCTTGGTTGCATGCTTATTATTAAATTTTGAACTCTTATAATTGAACAAATGCATAGTAAGGTGATGGTTGGCTAGACTAGTTCCACGATAGGCGCCATCACGGCCTGTTAGGATTTGGGGTCGTGACAAGTTGGTATCAGAGCTCTAGGCATAGGACTCAACGGTCATGAGCAAGTTTAGTAGAGTTTTGCGGATCGGTACGGAGACATCTGTACTTATCTTCGAGAGGCTGCAGAACTTTTAGGAAACATCTCTATTTTTCTTGAACTCTATCGTGCCATCTATTGATTCTTGAAATCTAAACTTACGTTGTTTCATTATCTCACATGTGGTGAGGACACGCAATACCGGTCAGGGTGACCAGACACCAGCCAGACCCACAAGGGGTCGAGGTCGTGGTAGAGGTAGGGGACCAGCTCAGGCAGCAACCGGGGTAGTACCACAGGATCCCCATATTGTTCAGGATTAGGTTCCCGCCGATGGTGCTCCAGCGGGACAGACTCAGGCACCGGCAGTGCCTATTGTTATTCCGGGTCTTCAGGAGACCCTGGCTCAGATATTGACGGTGTGTTCAAGTCTAGCTCATGCAGTTGCTATGTCTACTACTGCCACTGCAGCTCCGGCCGGGGAGGCAATCAGACTCCAGTTGCCCGGACACCTGAGCAGGTTGTACATGGTATTCAGACACCGGGGGTAGACCCTAGGGCTGTTCATTTGGATCGGATATCCGAAATCCGAACCGATCCATTCAATTTCGGATTT
>ML244181.1:22629-64728 GCA_005239495.1 Nicotiana undulata | reverse complement strand
CTCCGGCGGCGGAGCATCACCAAATGACCCCAAAATTATGCCAAACAATCCCCATGGCCTCCTAAACCCCGTCCCTGTTTTTTTTCTCCAAAAGAGCAACTGTTGGTGAAGAATCCTGGATCTAAGAATCTGAAAAAAACAAAGTGACTCCACCGGCCAACTCAAAGACTTTTAATAGCTCCTACCTATATGGATCGATAGCTCTCGTTGAGGGCTATTGATTCATGTGGGTCCGAGTTATTTTCGAGCCCTGCCGGAAGTCCGGCCAAGGTCCGGCAACCATCCATTTTTCGGCCAAAGCCCTTTAACGGGTATTCTCTTTCTTTCCTTATTATTTTGCATGTTATTAAAACCAAAACTCAATAATAATCGTTTCTTTAGGCTATTTCAGTTTATCTAATTTGTTTTTCTTTCTTTTTTCTGTTGGTTTTTCCTGATTTTCTCCTTGCTCGTTGATGAACTATTCTTAATATGTTCTTGTTTGACTAAGAAGAACCAAAAGTAACAAGATGTTTAACTTAACGGTATTGTTTTACAATAGAACTTTATGTTGTAGTTCCTTCTTGGCTTTTTCTGTCAAACGAAACCTGCCTCTAATCATTTGATACCATTAGGATTAGATTCTGTTTCATTTAATTATTCCCTTAATTAGTTTTAAACCCTGTTTTAAGTTATCGTGTTTAGTTCAATTCAGCTTGTCGATTAATGACTAGGGTAATCACGCTTGTTAGTATATGTTAACTGTTTATTGTGGATTAATTAGTATGGGTTAGTTAGTTTTTTTTAATAGAGTAATTTAGGTTGCAGATTTGTTCATTGTGACTACTGTTCTGAAAATTACTTCCTCTTGTATTTGAATGCGTTAATCGTTGAGATAGTCAATCAATCAATTAGGTACTTATTAATTGAGTAATTAGGAAATAATTATACTCGATTAAATAAGTATACCTTTAAACTATAATAACTAGTAGTATAACTAGAAACTAACTCTAAGGACCTAATTAACTTTCTTTAATCTACCTAGGATCCTAGAATGATCAAAACAGGTTAAAGTTCAGCTTATAGGATTAATCACTCAATCGACTAGAGTTAATAGATAAGCCTAATTACACTAATGAATTTGTTTAAACCAATTAACTCAATTGACTACTGTTTTAATTCAAATGATTAGTCAATTCAAGTAAATTAATTAGGCAATAAGGAATTAGTCACACTTAATTAGTAGACCTAACCAAAGGTAAAACAATTAAGCTAACAACCTAGTTGACCCAAGGAATTAGTTAACTTCTGATTTTAGTAATTGATTAAGACTAAATCAGTTAACTTCATTTAAGGAATTAAATTGATTGACCTACTTTATTTAATCAACTTAAACATAGGTAATTAGTATGAAATTCACTCTAAGCATTTAATCAATTAACCTTTAATTAGTTAGTTTAAGTATAGTTAAACATGACTAATAGTTAACAATAGTAAGCTAACTAGAGTTGATTAACTAAATTAAACCCAAGTAAGTAACCCTGGTTACCTAATGGTAAATATAGGGACTTCAAGGGGTACAATAGGTAATATAGACTTAGTAAATCAGAATTTTAAGGGTACAAAGGTCTTTTAAAGGATAAGAAAATTCTAGAATAGGGGCAGCTGTCCAAAAAGATAAGGTTGACAGCTGCCCTATGTACTATTTACAGCTTTTTGAATTAGGAATATTCTAAAAGATACCCCATTCCCAAATACCTATAAAGGGACTCTCTCTTCACATTTTAAGGACTTCTGTTTTTTGACGACTGAAAATCAAGACACACAAAAGAAAACACAACTGCTTGCTAAAGACAAAATCTCAAATATCCATAGAAAACAAAAAAGAAATCTGGCCACTTATGTTGAACAAAAATGCATCAGTGCATCATGTTGAATTCTCAGCTTCTAGTTCTTCTTTGATAGCCTGATTTTGAGAGCTTTAAATACCTATACTCGAAATTCTTGGTTCAAATTCTTGTTGGGGCTGTTCAGTCTTGCTTTGGTTGCTGATCTGTTTTGGTTGCTGCTGAATCTTCCTTCTCTTAGCTGTTCTTACTGCTTGCCTAACCTTTATTTGGTCAGGATCTTTGTTATTTTTCTCTTTAAAGGTATGTAACACCAAACTTTTATGTGAAATATTTAAATTCAAAACTAGTATTGAAATTATTGTCTCATGGTGTGTTTCCTTAAGGTCATATGAATCTGAATCTTCTTCTCCTTCATTCTTGATATGAAAACTGAAGTAAAGTCATTATTACCCAAGTGTATGTATGTGACTCCTGAAATTAATCTTATTTTTGTTAAATTCTGTTAATACATGTGGCATATGGTAATTACATGTTAACTTTATGTTTGTATTAGCATATTGGTGTTGATTTGCACTTGGATAGATGAGTTTGACTCCTTAATAATCAAACTCACCCCCATGAGGAGTGCACAAATCTTTGCATGGTTGGTTGAAGTTTACCCTTCAAAAGGGTACAAAAATATGTAGTTAAAAAAAAGGGCACTTAGAGTTGAGGAATCTGAACTTTTGAATGGTCAGGTTCATCCTCTAAAAAATGCCTAAATAATCAAGGTTCCATATAATTCAGAATTATGTTAGTAGTAGCACTAAGGTAGATGCATTTGACTTCTTAAATAGTCAAATTCACCCCTTTAATGGTGCACAAACAGCAGCTTAGGGTGCTGGAAATCGCCCTCCAAAAGGTATAAAGTATGTATTAAAGAAGGCATTAGAGTGAGGAATCTAAACCTTTGAATGGTTAAATTCATCCTTTAAAAATGCCCAAATTATCAAAGCTTCTACATAGTTTAGAATAATAGCACTAAGGTAAGATGAATTTGACTTTTTGACAGTCAAATTCATCCCATAACAGTGCATAAACAACATCTAACTTTGCTGAAATTATCCTTTCAAGGGATAATCAAAGGCCTACTAGAGGAAAGAATCTGGAGATCCTTTATTTTCAGATTTATCTTCTTAATGCCTAAATAATCAACTCCACAGAATTAATATGGACTGAAGCTACCAAGTGTAAAAATGACAAATCCGGAGTCGAGTTGATCCTTTTATGATCACATTCACTCCGAGAAAGTTCATAAATAATTCTGCCAAAGTATGGTTCGAATACAAGCGTTATTAGAATTAAAGTTGACCCTTTCATGGTCAGTTTGGTTTTGGTAATAGCATAACACTCAATTAATTTGGTTGAGTTTACAGATTATCAAAGAAGGCCCAAATGCGTGGCCTCGGAGGAATTCAAGTCGGATAAATAGCTTGAAGTTATCATTTCAGTCTTTCTTTTCTCCTGAAAATGTATTATTATAGTAGCGATAATGTTGTAATTCTCCTATGTTGTAAATTAAACTGGATTGTATATTTAATTCTATGTTTCAGTACTAACACTGGTTCTGGGAAAGAAGGCTTTAGGGATTTCAAACTTATAATTTGTTTTCTCCTTTTTTTAAAAGTCTGCACGATGACAATAGTTAAAATGCAGCGGGTATCCGAATTAACCTATACGAGATTTTTTACAAACAATTATTGATTCTGGGGAATAGTTGTTTTCTGATTTGGTCACTCTCAATATAAGACGGAATTAGTCTATCATTTGCACTTATTTCGCATCATGTAAATATTCTGAAAGAAGCGCACGAACCTACTTCAAAAAAAAATACGAATAAATCCTGTTTTTTTAGTAACCTATGTTCAAAAAATGGTTAAGTTGAACTGGTAAAATTATTCGTGTTACATTCTGCTGAAAATTACAAGGTAGTTTTAAATTGCAAATCCAGACCCTTTTTTTAGATTTGGTATGCTTTTTCGATATTAAGACTAAACTGCCCAAAACTCTATGCTTCATTTGTTGACAATCTGCATCCTCATCTGGTAATTTATTGGTGTTCCATTTGGCAAGTCGTTGAATACATATGAGTGCCATTTTTTCAGAAAAGGATGACTGAAAATGCAGATTCTAATTATTTTGTGCAAAAATGTTCCTACTATGCTTATCCCTGGTAATGTTAGTTCAAACAACACGTATCCTTCCCTATTAACTATATACGACTAGGATTTGGCCAAAGGGTTAATTCAATTATGGGGCTAAAATGTGGCCATAGCCCAAATACTTGCCTTTAAGATAACGAATCCAATTTCAGATGATTTTATCCCATAGGCTAAGGATATTCCCTTTAGATTAAAACTACAAAATCTAGAGGAAAAATCGAATATTATTCCAAAACTACCATAATCCACACTCGGGAGTGGCAACTCATGCCCCCGACCCTTAATTCCAAACAACTAATAAAATTGCACATAGCAACCATGGGTGCATCTCATGTGACGTGTTTGCTAGGTGCTCAAAAACAACAAGTGTACGCCAACTTAACTTGTCCAAAATAAATCCATAAACGTCCTAATTGATCTGAAAACTAAAATACTCCTTCAAATGGAAAGAATAAAGAATAATCGAATATCGCCTCAAATAGGGATTATAAAACCGTCATGATCATTTAGTCTTGACCACGTAATCTACACTCAGGTGTTACAACTCATGTCCTCGACCTCAACTTAAAACTATATTAAAATCACGTGTTGCGATTACGGGTGCATTTCATGTGGCGTAATTGTAACATGTACAAAAGCATAACGAGTGCACGTTCTCCTAACTTGTTTTCAAGATAAATTCATACTTATCAAAAGCGGCTAAATTTCAAAGAGTTTAAATATGCAATAGGCTAAAACACGTAAATAATCAGATAATTTAGGCCAAATAATAATAGTTAAGCAACCGTGCTAGAACCACGGAACTCGGGAATGCCTAACACCTTCTCCCGGGTTAACAGAATTCTTTACTCGGATTTCTGGTCGCAGACAATTCAAAACAGAGTCAAATCATCCTCGGTTTGGGATTTTCAAAACAAAACGGTGTCCCCGAGCATCGTCAAAAATCTAGGTGGCGACTCTGAAAACAAATAAATAAATCCCAAAATCGAATAATGTCACTTTAATTGGAAAGCTCCCTTATTACCCTTACCGGTGAAAAAGGAGGTGTGACACACCTAAACACTTGGAAATAACCCGGAACCACCCTGAAACCCACCCGAGGCCCTCGGGACCCCGTCCAATCACACGACCCAGTCCCATAACCTCACACGGACTTGCTCGAGGCTTCTAATCACTTCCAACAACGCCGAAATCACGAATCGCACCAAAATTCAACTTTATGAACTTTAAAATTTCAAACTTCCACCTCCGATGCCGAAACGTATCAAATAACGTCTGATTGACCCCAAATTTTGCACACAAGTCATATTCGACATTACGGACCTGCTCCAACTTCCGGAATCACATTCCCACCACGATATCAAAATTTCCACTTTCGGTCGAATTTCTCAAAAACCTTCAAATTTCTATCTTTAGACAAACAACTTCAAAAGAACCTACGGACATCCGAAATCACTTCCGATAGCGCTCCCAACTCCATAATCACCATACTAAGTCGTTCATGACTTCCAACCATTGAACGAAGCGCTAGAGCTCAAAGCGACCGGTCGGGTCGTTACATTCTCCCTCACTTAAACAGACATTCGTCCTTGAACGTGCCAAGAACTTCTCTTGAGTTATCTGAAATCACTGTTTTAACACCCCGTGCACCTTCCCATGCTACCACAACCTAATTGAGCACATAAACTTGATCAAATCTGAAGATATCCTCTTTTATTCATACAATAAGCTCCGAACTCAGTTCCAACACCGGAAATTCTCTGCAAGAGTCGAAGTTATGGTGATCTGCTGGTTTAGGTGTTGCAAAGAATGACTATTCAATTCTGAACCACCACACACCACGATCTCTGACAACAGCTTCTTCAATACTACTTCACAACACTCTGACCCAAGGCAACCGAAGAACTATAATACCGGCGAGCTTAACACGTTCTATTTGATCAAAATAGCGATACCACATCACGGATGAAAACTCCACCTAGCTTGATAACACCAGGTCTTATTATTTTATCCCCCAGACTTGAACATTCATAGTCCCTATTGCCTTCCTCCGCCAGAACTGAAATACTGAAATCTCGAAATTACGCTCTGAGAATACCTCCCTTCAAGTCATTCATTACCCTGACATATGGGCAAGCATTCTACGATCATATCAACACCGCACGATAACCAATCGTAAGACTCATGACAACCTGATCATAGTCTCAAGCTCTCGGGAATACAATTACGGGGCTGAAACAACAGAATATCCTTCCTTAGAGTAACAATAATAGCCATAATCAACTTCACATGGAGAAACATCTCGTATCTCATCTGAGGTACCATTACGATTTATCAGTTCCCGATTTGTAGCAAGCGTTTCGTGATGCGTAAGATTGAGTAGAAGGAAACATATGCATAAGCCTCAAGAGAATCAAATCGCACGATGAGGAAACAAGAAGGGAAGTACTCCTACAACCTTGTAGCCTCTCGAAGATAAGTACAGATGTCTCTGTACCGATCCGCAAGACTCTACTAGACTTGCTCATGACTCGTGAAACCTAAGGGAACCTAGGGCTCTGATACAGAGTTGTCACGACCCAAAATCCATAAGGTCGTGATGGAGCCGGACACCACTGTCAAGCAAGCCAATCATTAAATGGTTAAGTTAAATTTCCTGTTTTAGCATTTTTAAAATCATTACCTTTCACTTTATTAAATAATAACTGAATAAAATCCGCTAAGTAAATACGATAGTTTAATATTCCATTTTAATAAAATACATCCTAACACATCCCAGAACCCGGTATCACAAGTACATGAGCGAACCTCTAAGAATTTATACAGATACTACAATGCCTGTCCGAAATACAAGTTGGACAAGAAATTTAAAAATGAAAATACAATACATAGAGGAAGACTCTGCCGGCTGCGGGTCATCTCCGGGTGGTGCAGCTCGTCTAAGTCTCCAAGTCAGCCATATTGCTGTGAAAGTACATGTGCAACAAAAATGCACAGCAAGTGTAGCATGAGTACGAAAACAACGTGTACTCAGTAAGTATCCCGCCTAACCTCAAAGAGGTAGTGACGAGAGGTCGATTATTAACACTTGCTAGAGGTCAATACAATATAATAGATGAAGGATATCAACATGGTAATTAACATCGAATGACAAATAATGACAGGAAAGATCCATTGTTTCCATAAATATACAAATTCTCCGGTTTCCGTCATTTCATCTAGCAATTTACGTCCATAAGAAAATTTAACAGTTCAAGTCACGGATGGTATATAATATGTATATATCATGTGTAAGAAATGTCGAGGTTCGTACAACCCGAACCAACAATAATAAAATGTGCATTGCCGAAGGGTCGAACGGCTCGAACCATAGATGCATCAATTCCCCCCACCCCACCCCCACCCTGCTCGCGAATCGATCATGCGACGCGGTCATATATAAATAATAGGGTTATCCTGCTCGCGAACCATACATGCGACTCAGGAACCCATAGATACACATATTCCCACAATAAGTTCACATTTTTATCAAGAAAGCAGTTACTCAAGAAAGTGGAAAATTCTCTTTTAAGGATTACGAAAATAGTATTTAAATCTTTGTCTGGAAATTCATTTTCCAAGTTTAATAATGTTTAAACATTTTAACTTTATCAGGAACACAATTTCCCACGGAAGAAGCAATTCTCTTCCTAAATGATTAAGAGAAGTAAACTCTAACCTTCTTAGGTAATCAATTACTAATTCAAAAGCATTAATAGTCTAATATTATTGGCAAGATCACAAGTACAACACGTAAGTCATGCTAGTGGGTCCTAGACTACCCGGACACAAGTGTAATAGTTGCTATGCACAGACTCCCATCACCTCGTACGTACGTAGCCCCGCAAATAGTAGCACATAATTAATTAGTTCTCCTATGGGGACAATTTCCCCTGATAAAGTTAGAAAGAAAACTTACCACGCTCCAAAATTCCATAAACGGCTTCCAATCCCTTCTGACGACTCCAATTGATGCCCAACGCCCCAAAACTAGCCAATAATTACGCAAAACCATTAATATATGCTCAAATATCGATTAGAATCCAATTTTAACAATTCCTAACCCCGATCGAAAAGCCGATAAAACTCACCCTCGAACCCGCGTGCCCGGAGTTTGAAAATTTTTGAAGATAAACATTACCCATAACCTCACGAACTCAAATATATAATTTATTCCAAATCTCATGTCCTATTTCATGGTCAAAATCCAAAAATACTAATTTCTAGTTTTTCTACCAAAACCCCAAGTTTTCACTAATTAACTATGAATTTCCATGTTAAAGAATATATATAATCCAAGTATTTAACTTGAAATAGGTGGGAATCACTTACCTTGACATAGATGATGAAGATGGAGCTCCAAAATAACCCATAGGTCGTCTCCCATGGTGGAAATGAGATGAAATGAGACTAACCCATTTTTTGCAAGCTTATACACTTCCAAGCAAGTCTTCTTCGCATTCGCGGGCCTACCCTCGCGTTTGCGAAGAACCAAAATCTCGAAAAGCAATTCCAAACTCTTCTCAGACAGCCTGTAGTAGAATGGTCATAACGTTTTGCAAAAAAACTCCAAATGAAAAATGGTTTAATGTTCTGAAAACTAAACTCCAAAATATACAACCTTCATGCTTTGGTCATCTCCTAATTCTTTGTAGATTTTTAGATATAAGCTGTCAAAGTCAGCCCTGTGCAACACAAATTTCTTATTCATCTTCCGAGACACCCTATAGTGTACCAGCCATTACACTTTGTACACAAATCCAAATTCTAAATGGTTTACTGTTCTAGAAACTAGACACAAAAGGATACAACTTTTATTTTTACATCATCTCAAAATTCGTTATAGATTGTGAGATATGAGCCTCCGAAGTCAGACCTGCGCAGCAGAAATTTTTCTTCTTCGCGAACGCGAAGAAAAAAGTCCCTGAAGCCAAATCCTTCTTCGTGAACGCGATGGGATCCCCGCGAACGCGAAGAACAACACCAGACACCAGCATCAGCCATTTCAAAACAGCCCGAAATGATCTGAAACCACCCGAAAACACATCTGAGGCCCTCGGGACCCCGTCCAATCACACGACCCAGTCCCATAATATCCCACTGACCTGCTCGAGGCCTCAAATCACATCAAACAACGCCGAAACCATGAATCGCACTCCAATCCAAATTTTATGAACTTTAAAATTTCAAACTTCTACATTCAATGCCGAAACCTATCAAATCATGTCCGATTGACCCCAAATTTTGCACACGAGTCACATTCGACATTACGGACCTGTCCAACTTTTGGAATCGCATTCCGGCCCCGATATCAAAATTTCCACTTCCGCTCGGATTTCTCAAAAACATTCACATTTCTATATTTATCCAAATGACTTCAAAATAACGTACGGACACCCGAATTAACTTCTGATCACGCTCCCAACTCCAGAATCACCATACGGAGCTATTCCCAGACTCGGAATTCCAAACGGACATCAATATCACTGAAATGCACTTCAACCCAGACTTATGAAATTCCTTCTAAAATGCTAACTTCCACAATATACGTCGAAACGCTCCCGGGTTATCCAAAATACGATCTGAACATACGCCTAAGTCCGAAATCATCATATGAATCTGCTGGAACCTTCAAATCCTGATTCGGAGGTTGTTTACTCAAAATTACAATATGAGTTATTCTTCCAATTTAGGACTTCCGAAATGAGAATTTTCCTTCCAATTTGACTCTGAACTTCCGGAAATTCAACTCTGACCACGCCTACGAGTCATAATACCTGAAACGAAGTTGCTCATGACCTCAAACTACTAAACGACGTGTTAGAGCTCAAAACGATCGATCGGGTCGTAACAAATCATTCGCAACCTGAGGACAAAGGTTCAAGAATATGCCTTGGATTTGACTAAAGTTGAAAAAGACCTGTTAGATGACCAAAGCAAGTTAGCAAAAGGGACCGAAGAACAGGCTCATCACTTAAGGCAGAAATATGGCAAGGAAATTGCAATCTTGAAGGAAAAACGATTTTCCATGGGAAATGAAATGATCCAACAGACTAAAGATTTCAAAACGGAAAGGGAGCATTGTTATGCACGGATTGGCCAATTGGAGGAAACAGTGCAACGGTTACAGGATCAGAACAATGTAAATGCCCAGGTATTGGAAGCCCGAGCACATCAAATAGGGAGCTTACTTCAGGAGAAGGGGGTCATCCGGAACCGGATCAAAGAAATAGCTGACTACGTTGTGCAGAAATGGCACGAGTGTGAGAGTATGACTACCTCCATGTTCTTTGGCACTATGATTACTTTCGTCCACCAAGTGATGGATGATTTGGATCGACTTCAGTGGGACATTGCACAGAGGCCTGCACAGAGACCCACCAATGCACCACAGGCCCCGAGAAGACAAGCTGAAGCTCTCATTTACTATTGATGTTTTAGTTTTCGAGTCTGTATTTTATTGCTTTCAAGAATGTTAAGTTGTTTTGTCTTTTGTCTAGAGTATGTACTTTTCTTTCATGTTTATCAGTATTTCCAAATCACTTGTAATGAAAAAGAACTATCTTTAGTAATGAAATGAAAATTGCCTTTTGTTTATTTTTGTCTATTCCTTGAACTACGTAATAATCTGATTCATGCGGCGTCATGATACGTAGGAAATTCACATAGGATTCGATCATAACCCTAAAAGAAAAAAGAAAAATAAAGGAAAGAGAGAGAATAGTAAAGCCGGGTTGAAACACACAACCCTCGCAAACATGTTAGAAAAACGCTTAACTGTTTAGGTGCATCGCATCCCAACGTGTTATTACTTATATGTTAATATCTCAAACTAACCCGCTTGATGTCTGCTCTATAAATGTTCTTACTTTTAAGGTGGTTGGGTTTTGCGGTGGTATTCTGGAGACACACCCTTATTTTACAAGATCCAAAGGAAGCATCGAAATTACATCTGAAAGTCATTTGTCTATTGTCGAACCTGAGGATGGCCCCACATCGGTCATCCCGCAAACAGAATCAGTAGTTGCCGAAGAAAATAGGAGACTGAGATGCCGCATGTCAGAAATGTGGGATTCTTGGTCCAATGGCAGAGAGCCGCCTAATTCTATCCCCAGTTTCCCTGAGTTGATCCCAAGAACCGGAGGGACCGCTAATGTACCAATTTCAGTACCGAACCCATTCGTACCATTTGGGTTCCTAACTATGACATCAAACTACATCGGAATGCCTTTTGAAGTCCGCCCCCAGGCACCGTCTTCTGGATTACCCTCTGTTATATTCACCGCGCCGCCAGCTGCTGGTATGGCGCAACCAACATTTCCACGACAGAGCTTTGAGCCATCAAATTTCACTTTTCAAGCTCCGTTAGTTCCAGCTGGATACTACTTGAGTCACTCCGAACTCTTATCCGCAATTTCCACAATTTGAATCCCCTATGGAGCCAGAGAAAATCTTGAAAAATATTGAACAAGACGAGATCACCCGGAAGATGAAGAGTATTGAGCAAAGTTTGAAAAACATATAGGGCCTGAGCGGCCAAAGAGTGTTCCTACGCCAATTTATGCATGTTTCCTCATGTGCATCTGCCCGTGGGCTTTAAAACACAGAAGTTCGAAAAATACGACGGGCATGGAGACCCGATCACTCATTTAAAGAGATATTACAATCCATTGAGAGGGGCGGGAGGAAAAGAAGAGTTGCTGATGGCATACTTCAGAGAAAGCCTTGCTGGTATCGCCTCAAAATGGTATATTGATCAGGACATCTCCCGTTGGCATATATGGGACGATTTAGCTCGGAACATTTTGAGGAAATTTCAATATAACGTGGATATAGCCCCAGACAGAAATTCTCTGTCTAACCTAAGGAAGAAGGCTTCTGAAAGCTTCCGGGAATACGCCATAAAATGGCGTGAACAGGCATCCAGAGTAAAACCTCCTATGGATGACATTGAAATGGTTAGTGTCTTCCTGCAGGCCCAAGAGGCCGATTACTTTAAAAACATGATGTCTGCCATGGGTAAACCATTCGCGAAGGCCATCAAAATTGGAGAAATGGTAGAAAATGGCTTAAAGACGGGTCGTATCTTAAGTCAGTCAGCCCTCAGAGCCACCTCGCAAGCCATTCAGAGCGGATCGGGAGGCCTAGCAAGAAGAAAGAAAAAAAAGGAGGGAGCCATGATGGCTTCAGGCCTTCAGAATTCTCGACGACCTCGGGAATATCCAGGCCCATTTCCCATAGCTTCACAACATTATTATTTTCATCAGGACGCAACATATGCTATGTCCCCCCTCCCCTATGCAGTGATGAATGCTCAGCCGCATCCCCGGCCGCAACAACAATATAACCAAAACAGAGGTCCACCGCCAGAAATGACCAACCTCACTAAGCTCCATATAATCCACACCCTCACCAGAACAATTATCAATACAATGCTCATCCCTGTGAACCACACATGAGAACTAACTTCACTCCTATTGGTGAGTCATACTCCAGCTCTTTCCGAAACTAGTGCAGATGGGTCTTTTGCAGCCTGTACCTCCGAATAGGAAAAATCCAGAATCTCCATCGTACAACTAAGGTACTAGTTGTGCCTATCATTTTGGAGCGGAAGGGCACGATACTGAGGACTGTTGGACTCTCAAAAGAGCAGTTGAAAACTTAATTGAACAGAAAAAAGTAGTGTTAAGGGACGAGGAGGTCCCCAATGTAACGAACAATCCATTGCCAGCCCACAACAGCGGGCTCGTCATTGGAATAATTTGTGAAGACAAGGAATTTGACCCTGCGTTGAAAGGCATCATTGCCATCGTAGACACAGAAAAGAAATCTAAAATTATGGCAAAACCAGGCAGGGATGAAAAGAAAACAATGCCCGCTAGCCAGAATAAGGAAAAGGTCAAGGAAGTAGAGAGAGGTGACACCAGCTAAAGAAGTTGTCCTCTATGTTCCAAGAGCTCCCCGGAACAGGCAGCTCATGTTGAGCCCTCCCAAAAGATTGGAGTTGAAATCAAAGCCACAAAGAATGTATGTGCCAAAAGGGACGTATGTTGTAAAGGGTCCGGCCGTCTCACCAAAGTTGAATGAGCCTCTGATCATCAGCCGCCGACCACAAATCCCAATCAAAGATACAATTTCTGCCCCCTGCAATTATAGTCAAACACTGGTAACCTATAGAGGAAAAGAAGTCAGAGGGGAAGTTAACGAAGCAAAACCCGCTGGGAAGTATCACAACCTAGAGGAGTTGAATAGGGCCAAACATAAACGCTTTCCTCTCAAAAAGCCTATCACTGCCGAAGAAGCTGAGGAATTCTTCAGGAAAATGAAAACATCTGAATATTATGATTGAAGAACTCAGAAAAACTCCTGATCAGATTTCACTCCTGTCTCTGCTGATAGGCTCAGATGAGCATCAAAAGGTACTGCTGAAGGTGCTAAATGAGGCGTATGTACCAACTAGAGAGAATGGCAGAACGCTTCTTCGAAGTGAACAAAATTTCCTTCAGTCAAAATGACTTACCCCCTGAGGGAGCTGCTCATAACAAAGCCTTGCACTTGACAGTCAAAAGACAGGGATACTATGTAAAAAGGGTCATGCTGGATGGAGGATCTAGGGTAGACATTTTCCCCTTGTCAACATTATAAAGAACGGAGATCGGCATCGAGAGGATCAGGACAAATAATGTGTGTGTCCGCGCTTTCGATGGTATCAAATGAGACACCATAGGGGAAATTGACTTACTCATGACCATAGGCCCTGTGGATTTCGAGGTGACATTCCAAATCCTAGACATGGACACTTCTTATAATTTTCTGCTAGGGAGACCTTGGATTCATGTTGTTGGGGCAGTGCCATCTACCCTCCACCAGATGGTCAAGTTTGAATATGAGAATCAAGAAATAGTGGTCCATGGAGAGGACGAACAATTGATATACAGAGACCCCTCGGTCCTCTGTCTTGAGTCCAGAGAAGGAAGTGAGCACATTGTGTACCAGGCGTTCAAAATTGTGCTTGCTGATTAGCACGAGGAAGGTACTCCATGCCCTCAGCCTTGTTTATCAAATGCATCAATCACTATCGCAACCGACATAATCAGACATGGATACAAACCCAGAAAAGGACTCGGGGTATCCTTGCAGGGCATTACAGAATCGATCTCTCTCCCTGCCAGTGAAAAATTCTTCGGCATAGGTTTCCAGGCCACAGAGGCCGATGTAAAATGGGCCAACGCACACAAGAACAATGGGTGGGACCTGCCTCAACCAATTCCTCACATCGCTGAATCATTTTTCAAACCAAAATACATAGAAGAAGAAGAGGAGGCCTTCACGGGCGAAGAAATTGAAGAGATTTGCGGGGCAATGAGACAAATGTTATATGAGGCTCACATGGTTCAGCCGGTTGAAGGCACGAGCACCGCTGAGGTGCAATACATGGGGCCAAATGCCAAATTTCAAAACTAGAAAGCTACTCTCTTCCCAGTCATGCGGGAATCTTGGTAGTTCATGTTTTGCAATTCTTTCTACACTTCGAGGTTATTTCAGGGTGTAACTCGAGTGTTTTTAATTTTATTGTCTTTCAATTCCGATGTAAAACCCCTGGTATCTTCAAATTCAATGAAATGAAATCAAAATTTCATTGTCTATTATTCTTTATGATTTTCTTATTTTTCTTATTTTCCAGTCCTAATAATGCGGCCTTAAGTAACATGACATGCTTGCGGACTTCATGCCATGATCTTAATACGTTGTCTAACCATGAAATAATGAATCAAGAACCGAAATATGACGAAGATGAGGCTTTTAGGGAAATAAACCGAGAATTGGAACAATTCGAGAATAGGCCTAAGCCAAGTTTAAACGAAACCGAGTCGGTTAATTTGGGTAGTCTAGAAGAGGTCCGAAAAACCATGATAAGTAATCACATGGATGAAAAAACTAGCGATGCATTGATTCAACTTCTATTCGAATTCAAAGATGTGTTCGCTTGGTCTTATGATGATATGCCCGGACTAAGTGTTGCTTTAGTGGTGCACAAGTTGCCAACTCATCCCGATTGCCCGCCCGTCCAACAAAAGCAAAGAAAATTCAAAATAGATATCAGTGACAAAATTAAAGAAGAGGTCTCTAAACAATTAAAAGTTGGTGTAATCCGAGTAGTAAGATACGCTACATGGCTAGCCAATGTAGTCCCAGTACCAAAAAAGGACGGGAAGATCCGAGTATGCGTTGATTACAGGGATTTGAACAAAGTAAATCCCAAAGACAATTTCCCGCTACCAAATATCCATATATTCGTCAACAATTGTGCCAAACACGAGGTACAGTCATTTGTGGATTGTTATGTCAGGTACCACCAAGTCCTGATGGATGAAGAAGACGTAGAGAAAATAGCTTTCACCACACCGTGGGGGACCTACTGTTACAGGGTCATGCCATTCGGTTTGAAAAACGTCGGGGCAACTTATATGAGAGCCATGACTTCCATTTTCCATGACATGATGCACCAAGAAATTGGGGTGTACGTTGATGATGTCATTATTAAATCCAGGACACAGGAGGGCCATGTTCGAGACTTGAGAAAATTCTTTGAGCGGCTACGCAAATATAACTTAAAATTGAACCCTGCTAAATGTGCATTTGGTGTTCCTTCCGGGAAACTCTTGGGGTTTATAGTCAGCCGCAGGGGCATTGAGTTAGATCCAAAGAAGATAAAGTCCATCCGAGATCTGCCACCTCCAAAACCTAAGAAAGAGGTCATGAGCTTGCTAGGAAGGTTGAAGTACATCAGCCGGTTTATTGCATAGCTTCAACCACCTGTGAGCCCATATTCAAGCTTTTAAAGAAAGATGCGGCGATCAAATGGACGGATGAATGCCAGGAAGCCTTCGACAAAATCAAGGAATATTTGTCAAATCCACCAGCATTGGTCCTGCCTGAACCAGGAAGACCTTTATTCCTATATCTAATGGTCTTGGAAAATTCTTTTGGCTGTGTCCTCGGGCAACATGATGTTACCGGGAAGAAAAATCAAGCCATCTACTATTTGAGCAAGAAATTCACTAGGTTGATGATGAATACCAACCTTTAAGCACTTATTTCCCGGATGAGGAAGTCAATTCAGTCGAAGTAATCTCAGAAGGCACTAACACTTGGAAAATGTTCTTCGACGGAGCAATCACCGCAAAAGGAATTGGGATTGGGGCAATACTGATTTCTCCCACGGGATAACACTATCCAGCCACGACCCGTCTCCGGTTCTTCTGTACAAACAATACTGCTGAATATGAAGCCTGCATAATGGGCATGAACATGGCCATTGACATGGATGTAGAAGAGTTATTAATCATGGGAGACTCTGACTTGATCATCAAGCAAGCTCAGCGGGAGTGGGAAACTCGAGATGTTAAGCTTCTTCCATATAGACAACATGTGGAGGATCTTGGCAAACGATTCAAAGCCGTCGAGTTCAGATATATTCCTCGATGCCACAATGAGTTAGCTGATGCACTGGCTACCCTAGCTGCAATGCTGCCATATCCGGGCATTGTTCATATTGACCCGCTAGAAATTCAAATTAGAGAAAGACATGGTTATTGCAACACGGTTGAAATAGAGCCCGATGTCCAACCATGGTATCATGATAAGAAAATATTCTTGAAAACAAACGAATACCCGGAGCGGGCCAGTGGAGACCAAAAGAGAACCATCAGAAGGCTCGCTAGCAGTTTATTCTTAAGCGGAGAAGTGTTGTACAAAAGAACTCCCGATTTAAACATATTAAGGTGCGTATATGCCAAAGAAGATGAGAAGATTATGAACGAGGTACATTCAGGAGTATGCGGCCCCCACATGAACAGGTACGTCCTCGCAAAGAAAATATGCGGGCAAGATATTACTGGATGGCCATGGAAAATGATTGTTTCAGTTTTGTCCGGAAATGCCATCAGTGTCAAATACATGGTGACCTGATTTATGCACCACCCTCAGAATTACATCCCATGTCAGCACCTTGGTCGTTCGTTGCTTGGGGAATGGATGTCATTGGGCCAATCGAGCCAAAAGCTTCAAACAGACATAGATTTATCTTGGTTGCCATCGACTATTTCACAAAATGGGCCGAAGCAGTCACTTTCAAAGCCGTCACTAAGAAAGCTGTGGTGGACTTCGTGCATTCAGACATTATCTATCATTTCGGCATTCCAAAAACTATCATTACCGACAACGCTGCAAATCTAAACAGTCACTTGATGAGGGAGGTATGTGAACAGTTTCAAATCACACACTGTAATTCCACCCCTTACCGGCCCAAAGACAACGGTGTCGTCGAAGCAACAAATAAAAACATCAAGAAAATCCTCAGAAAAATGATCCAAAGTTCCAGACAATGGCACAAGAAGTTACCTTTTGCATTATTGTTATATCGCACAAGCGTGCACACATCAGTTGGGGCTACGCCTGGCACTGAAGTCGTAATCCCTGCGGAAGTCGATGAATTGTGTTGTTATTTAAGAATTTTGGTATGTTGGCAGGTGGTGTAGTTGCCAAAACAAGCATTTTATGCCAAAATTAAAACCCAGAAAACCGACCAAAGTTGGTCGATTTCTAATTTAAAAAAATTATTTTCTGCTTATTAGCGACCAAGATTGGTCGCTTAAGTCTAAAAAAAATAAAAAATTAAACATTAGCGACCAAAGTTGGTCGGTTAATGAACCCAAATTTTAATATTATGGTCGCTTAAGTCTAAAAAAAATTAAACATTAGCGACCAAAGTTGGACGGTTAATGAACCCAGATTTTAATATTACCAACCAACTTTGGTCGGTATGGTTAAATTTATATTTTTTTTAAATAATATATATTTTACTTTACCGACCAACTTTGGTCGGTAATTTTTAAATTTTAATAATTAATAAAATAACATAATTTAAATACATTGACCAACTTTGGTCGGTAAATTTCAATTATTAAAATATGTTACCGATCAAATTTGGTCGGTATGTGCTTTAAATTGTACAATTAGTCTTTTTATCTTAGCGACTGACGTTGGTCGCTAAGGTAAAAGGACTACCAAAATAGCGATTAAACGCGTTTGGACACGTTTTGGTCGGTAATTTGTCAAAAGCAACCAACATTGGTCGGTTATTGTAGTTGCTAATTACTAGATTTCTAGTAGTGTTTGGAGCTAATACTAGTATGTCCCCGTCAGCTTCTTGTTTTGCACCTTCCTCCCATAATAAAGACTTTTTCTATTTGACCTTTTTCTTTTCTTTTCAAGGGGTGAACCCTCATTGACATCTCGGCTTGAGGATCTTCTCCGAGTTCTTTTCTTCAAGTGTTACGTGAGTGCCTACGACTTTTCCTGCTATAATCATCCTCTGAACTGGAGGACAAAGACTGTGAACTGCTAGAATAATCGGAGGAAGCAGAAGATGATGTGTCATCCTCAGAACTGGAAAACTTTTTGGATTTGTTTCTTCTGCTTTTCCTCTTCCGGATCTAACCACACAACACATGAAGATGTATAATAAAGGATAATAAATTGGGGATGCCAGCGACAAGACGAGAAAGTATTGATATGAAAATAGCACATATTAATTAGCTTAACATTGTCCTATAGAAGCACGCTTATTATAATTAAAGAGATAGCTGCAATTTCTCATTAAACTCCTCTCATCAACTTCTGCAGATTTTCAGAGGAGTTTCAGTCGTGTAATTTGGTCAGTCGTTTGGGGAGCTTCAGTCGTATTTGACTGATGGGTTATAGGGTTTAGTGTGTTATATATGAGTTGGGTCGGGTCAGGTTCAAACGGGTGGGTGGGTTGGACATATTTGGGGTGGGTTCTAAATCAACCAATAATATTATGTCACGTCATTAAAAATAGTTTTGATTTAAAATCTGAAGTGGACCCTTAACTTAAAGGGCATGTGTGAGCCAAAAACCTTAACAGAAGGGTATATATTTAGCCCAATAGGTGGATGGAGGGCATTATTAGACCAAATCTAATAATTCAGGGACAAAGCTGACCCTTTTCGGTTTTTGTTTTGCACGTTATCTAACACTTGGGCATGACACATTATTTCAACTTTAGCTAGTTCAAACTCAATCTAAATTTATGAGTGGTTATCAAATTTAGTAAAAATTCATAACTCAAAATAGAATAAAATATGATGGAAATATTCGATATTGTAAATATCGTTGATCAACATGAAGAATATATGGTCCTATAAGAGTCTATTACATTAGGAATTCTGCAAGAAAAAAAGGTGCAAGGTTCTTTCGACATGGTATAGGCATATTGCAAGACTGTATGATGTATTAGATTTGAGTTTAATTTATATACGAAAACAAAAATTTACGGTGAGGTCACCTAAAAAATATAGAATTGTAGTATATAATTGTCCCATAAATGGGGATATTAATCTCGAAATGGGACAAATCGGCTACTATAGCATGTCAAAATACACTATTGGTATAAAATATTTATACTATCAGTATATATAAGTTAAATCTTTTTCTATTTTTCCATGAAAGATAAGTCCACCCAAGTTAATATTTGACTCCATGAAGATGATAGTGAGGAAAATCTAAAGCTTGTGGTATGTTTAAGTAGGCACCTGAAGACCGCAGTTGGGAGAAGACGCCAAGAAGAGAGACTTAGAAAACTCTACGGACCAAAAAAGAGATGACTTTGACCGTGCAGAATACAGAAAGTAGAGAACTGACCGTCGTGTACTCATTTGGTCAAAAAAAGAAGAACTTCTTAATGGTTAGTTGAATCGAAGAGTCTTGAAAGTGGAGTTGTCTTCCACTTCGTCAAATGAAATGCAGAGCAGATTCGTCTAAGGTCTTTATCTCTCTTTGAATTTTCGATCTAAATTACTTCCTCTGAGTTTTTCTTACATTTTCTTTGTGCTTGACGCCAAAAAAAGATGGACAATTAAAATCAAATCGGTATCGATATATCGAATAAAAAAGTTTATTTGTTTATTAATTAAATCAGAAGAATGCAAGACATGTACATTTTTATTCATATATATATATATATATATATATATATATATATATATATATATATATTAGATCTATCAATGAGCATGATTAGCTGATATTTATTTTTACTGTAATTCGTAACTATTACAAATTAAAATTCTAAGTTTGGTATAACACCGAGTGTAAATATACTTGTACTGAATTAGCAATTCCAGGGGTATATATCCACAAGTGAAGGTTGGCCCGTGCTCCAATAGCATTATTGTGTGATGTGAGATTTTTTTGGGAAAAATTCGTAGTATACTTATCTGTAAAATTCTGTTTTATAATATATTTAAATTTGAAATTACATCAAATATCACAATTATCGCACGCCATACCTCTAAATCTTCCCACATATTCGAAAATATATCATAATATTTTAATAATACAATCCAAATCAAACTTACGACAATATTCTAATGAAGAGTACGATATCAAACCAAATATACCTCAAATGAAAAATACAATATTTAACATTTAAATCTTATTTGACTTTTGTAGACAAAACTTATCCCAAAAATCAATTTTCCAATCTTTTTATGTTTGAAAAAATGGCAGAATACAGGACGTCACCAAATTCAACATTTAGTTTCTCATATTTCATGTTCACAAGAATTCTTTATGTTTTAATTTCCTTGTTTGTTCTCACATAATTAATAACGGTATGTCTCCAATAACATAGAATCACTTACTATTTTGATGAAATCACATATAACACGTGAATTTTGTTGGGATAAAAAATAGTATATATTATGTATACATTTTTTAATTTCACTACCTTTTCAAATAATTAGTAAATGTAAAATAATTTTATTACCTAACTAAACTTTGAAAAGTGACTTAGAAAATAATTTATCAAGGTAGAACATTTTAGTCTTTTTTGCGTTCAATTTATATCCTTTCTCTTAATTTGTTCTGTACATTTTCTCTATGTTTTGCTTTACCATTTTATAAACTTGTGTTTTCATAATTTAAATGTCCTAAAATAGTTCGTAATCTTCTTTCGTCTTCTATATTATTGGAGAATTCATTTAGCACAAATTAAAAAAATCTATGTTAATACAAGTTATATAATCTATTATTGTTAAAAAAGTCGATACTGATAACAATATTACGTTAATAAATTGATCACATGTTTGTTTTAGAAATTAATCAAATTAAATGTAAATAACATTTGATGATTAATCATTTAATAAGCGAATCTTTGTTAGCACTTTCTTTAATAATCTCATTCTACATGATTGAGATATTCGATAACCATAAATTAATATGCTTAAGTCCAATAGAATTTTTTTCTAATCTATATGAAAAATATTACGCCCAGCAAAAGCCTGTGTTGGAAGAAATTTTCATTTAATTTGCACGGTTTCCAAACACATTAGTACTGTTTTTTTTAAAAAGTATTAATCTTATCTTTTAATGAATTAATAAATATGATAAAGGGTGAATCCTAGTAAAACTTAATGATTGTCAGATCTGTACGTTTGATGGGTGAGTGAGATAGATTTATGCGTCGTAATAGTAAATGCAGGCCAAACGTGTACGATGATTACTAATGAATGCTCAAAGAGATATGTAAATTAAATGCATGCAATGACAGTAAATGTAAGAAAGGAGAATATATCACCCAAATGTTGAATGACTAGAGCCAATCTACCCTCTGTCAGCAACGTGGATATGACAAATGTGGATGAACACAAGATTCTTGGATCTTGTAGACGAAAAGGTATTCACGAACTAAAGAGTCAATGGAAAAGACAAGCTTTGTATATTCTCAACAATGAACTTTACAAACGTGTTTTTCTCCGAAGGTTCAAGATCCCCCTTTTCTCTTTTTCTCTTCCTATTTATAGGGAACATTCTTTGTAAACCCTAAAGAAGTACAAGCGAAGGAATATTCTAATGGAATATTCTTTCTTCCTGCCCTAAACTCATCTTACCGTTGCTTTCTAATATCTCTACTCGACCAAAGAATTAGCTTCTGTTGAGGAAGACTCTCTGTTACTAAACCGTGATCGGCTTAGATTTCGACCACGACCAATAAGGCTAATAAGTCCAATCTAAATTTTGACCAATACACTTAGTCCCTCCACTTATTGAGGTTGTGGTCTCCAACGTCCTTGATGAACGTCATGCTCGTTATAAGAGAAACTTGGTCGTGACGGTTGGATTAGCCGAAGTCGGATTATTAGTTTCCAACAAGGTTTCGATTGGTGTGGGTGGTGTTAGATGTCGTCATCGTCACGCGCGTCATCATTACGCGTCTTCTCGATGCAGGGTATGCACTATTGGTGCTTCGATTTCGGTGCCATTGACGGCTTTTTGGCCTCGATTTTGACGCCACATAACCCTATAAACAGGGGAGAGGGGTTTCTCATTTGAAACTTCCACTATTTCCTTCTTCTCAAGCACATATTCTCTCTGTGAGCTTCTCCTTCATTTCTTGTGATTTCCTCACCTTTGATTTCCAATTTCTTTCCCACTCACTAGCCCCTTTCTCTTACCTTGTTGTGTATACATCACCTTGTTGATATGTCTACTTCCCCTCACAGTCATGATGAAGTTTTCGACGCCACTCCCGTATCGGTGGCCATTCCTCCTACGGGTGAGGAGCCCTCGATCGAAGGAGATGACAACTTCCCCACCATTGAAGAGGTGGTGCCTAAAATTACTACAGTTAGGAATGATTTTCCTAAAAAAACATGTCCCCGCTTCTGTACCTGATATTTCTGAGTCGTGGCCAGCTGAGTTGGCCGACATGCGGTCTAAATACCGCATTCCTCCTCACGTCGAGATCGTCCCTGCGGAGGGCGATATAGTTCAGGTTTATCAGCTAGGGTTTTGTGCTTTTTACGCTTATCCATTCGTGATCGGTTACACCCTTCCTCTCTCTCGGTTACCCGAGGAATTCTTCCTATGGTGTTTTCCCGGCGCAACTCTCTCCCTACTTGTATAAGGTCTTCCTGATGTTGGCTAAATATGCGAAACTGGCTGGTTGCGAGGTCGACCTCCGCCATTTATTGCATCTGCTCTTGCCCACCTTCTTTAGAGGTACTTTGATACATTTATGACATCGTGGAACAAAAGGATTGGTGGCCGGGATAGACGATAAAGCAAGTCGGCTATTCTGGCGCAAATACTTCTTCGTCAGAACCGAGCATGTAGTGGCAGACCCGACTGCGTTTCCTGAGAAGTGAAATTACAGCCGTAAGTATCTCCTCGTACCATCCGTTTACCTTTGTTTTTTCTTTTCTCTTCGGTCTTTGACTCGTTCACTATTTCCTTGTTTTCAGCTGTGAGGCATTCTCCTTCTCTCGTCTTGGATATTGAGTATTGGGTAACTCGTGTGTTGCCCCATACTGTGGGAATACGCGATTGGGCATCTTTTCATAAGCGCTACGGGACTAGGACCTCGTCTCGTAAGTATTCTTATTCTCCTTCTTGGCTTTGTCCTTTATTGTTTTCTAACTTGACTTCCTCTTGGTGTCAGGTCGGCGAGTTTCTAAAAAAGCGAAGGAACGTGCTCTTGACTTTCGTCAGTAGGTGTCCTCGGCCGCGATGGAGTTCACTTTAGTCGAGTTTGTACGAGGTCAAGCTCAGACTCCACGGGTATGGATCCTACTTCTTTAGACGTTGTTGTCCCCGATGAGGTCCCATCTCAGCAGGTTCTCCTTCTCGCCGATAAGTCATCTCGTGGCGACTAATCGTCGCCGAGGAAGAGACGGAGGGTGGAAACGAGGAAGGCCAAGGCTGTTGAAGAAACAGAAAGAGTCATGGCTCATGAGGCGGGGTCTGAGTCGTTTCCAGCCATAGAGGCGGCTATTGCGACGGGTGGTTTTATTAAGGAAAGGCCTTTCTGGGGTCGAGGGAGTTAGTAGTGGCAAAGATCTCGCACGGGTTGTTTAAGGTAGATCTTCATCGACGTCGGTAAGAGATGGTGAGGTTCCCGCATGGGACGTTGACTCTGGTTCTGATATCGAACCCGAGGGGGTACGATCTTTCACTGAGAGGGTTACTCGTGTGGAGATAAGGACGAAAGGTCCTAATCGACACATCGTCATTCTCGTAGATTACAACCTTTTGGTCGACATAGAGCATGTGGCGCCATCCTTCGCCCCCTTGTAGGTAGAAGAAGAGAACAGGAGCCTGCGGACACTGAAAGATACCGACCTTTCTCTAGGCATATCGGGCATGGCCTTGCGGGTGAGTTCCTACTTCTTGTCTTCTGATTTTTTGTGTGTTTCATTGATATCATTTTACTTTGTCTATTTTGTCTCTTTTTCTCACCAGACTCTCGTCTTGGAGATTGAGCGCAACCGGCGAGAGGAGGAGAGGGTTTCTCCCTATAGGCGGATTGAGTCTAAGTATAGAGAGTATCGATATAAGTATCAAAAAGTGGTCAGGAGTATTGGTGAAGACGGCCAAGTTCGGAAGTTGCGTGATGAGATTGAGAAGAAAGATGAAGAGTTGAAAGAGAAGGACGAGGAGCTTATGAATGCCATTAGCCGATGCAGCGTGTTGGAGGAGATGCTGAAGTCCAAGGAAGATGAGCTTGAACTGAGCAAGGGGATAAAGGCCGAGAATGCCAATCTCTAGGAGCGGGTGGCGTCCTTGAAGGTCGAGCTCGAACAGAGTGAGGCGAGGACCGCCAACTTGAAAGCCGAGTTAAGTGCTAGGGTCGGGGAGTTGAATGTGGATGAGAGGACCAGGATGGCCTCAGTGGCGGAGGTGGAAGCTTTGGCGGGTACCCTGCGCGTTTGTAGGTTTGAGCGAGCCAGTGAGGCAGAGACATCATTGCTTAAGGTGGAGAGACTGGATGAGCAGTTTGGGAATTTAGAGGTGGAGTTGTCTAGGTTAAGTGAGAAAATCATCCTTCTAAAGGCCGAGAAGGAACAGTTCGACCAACCGTCTATTTCTCAAGCTTCCGCCGACCTGAATGTATCGTGGGAGTTATATGAGATGTAGGTTCATGTTGAAGCTCAACTTGACGTGTACAAGTCTTTGAGGGATGCCTGGAAGGTTTCCGAAGAGGAGCTTGCCGATGTTCGTGTTAAGGCACGGGCAGCTCGTAAAGCTTATGGTTATGCGCCTGGTACACCTGGTGGGGACGACGATGAAGACATCGTGGATGGGCTTGCCTCTTATCCTTGGTATGACGAAGAATATGCTGATGAAGATGATGCAGCGTAAAGCCTTTGTACTTAATTTTTGGTTGTTTCACTATTTTTGTGAGGGCGTACTCGAGCCCTTTGTAAAAATGAGTAACGTAACCCAATCAATCGTAATGGAACAGTTACCTTTTGCTATATGATTTTGGATTCACGCTTTCTTGTTGCTTATCTTATTCTGTCGTGATGTTGTTTCCGGGGAGGATGACGTGAGGTCAAGGTTTAGTTGAACGTGGAGTAATTCGAGCTTTGACGAATGTGATGTAATTCAGGCGAGGTTGAATGTAAGTGATTCGAGCGAGGTCGAATAAAAGTGATTCGAGCGAGGTTGAATGTAAGTAATTCGATTTAGATGGAATGTAAATGATTCGGGCGGGGTTGAATGTAAGTGATTCGAGCGAGGTCGAACGTAAATGATTCGAGCGGGGTCGAATGTAAGTGATTCAAGTGAGGTCGAATGTAAGTGATTCGAGTGGAGTCGAATGTAAGTATTTCGAGCGAGGTCGAATGTAAGTAATTGGAACGAGGTCGAATGTAAATGATTCGAGCAGGGTCGAATGTAACTGATTCGAGGGAGGTCGAATGTAAGTGATTCGAGTGAGGTCGAATGTAAGTAATTCGAGCGAGTTCGAATGTAAATGATTTGAGCGAGGTCGAATGTAAGTGATTCGAACGGGGGAATGTAAATCGAGAGAGGTCGAATGTAAAGTGTAGAATGTAGAACAATTTGGAGTTGTGCGAAAAACGTTGCATGTTGCTTTGTTTATTCATTTCATTAGAGAATAGTACATGCTTGTTCAATACATACATTTCAGAAGTTCCCCGTCTACCTAGTCCCTTCATCGTTCTGACTGGAGTATTCGATAGGCAGCACCATGAACCACAAACTTGAACTTCAAGACGTCCCCTTCATCGCTTCATTAAAACCCTCCTCGGTAGAACCAAACTAGGGATAAAACCCGAGTGAGGGAAAAAGAGTGCGACTTGGAGGATGTCCGTTTTCAGAAGTTGAAGTATTTGAGGTAAGCAACATTCCACTTGTTTGGCAGTGGCTTTCCCTCCATTGTTTCTAGTTGGAATGACCCTTTGGTAGCAGCTGCTGTGATTTTGTACAGTCTGTCCCAGTTGGTTCCTAGTTTGCCTTCTCTTGGATCTTTGTTTGCATGTGTTTTGGCCTTGAGTACGTAGTCCCCGACTTTGAGCGGTCTGACTTTGGCCTTTTTGTTGTAGTACTGTTCTGCTTGTTGTTTTTGGGATATCATTCTTATGTAGGCCATATCTATTCTCTCCTCTACTTCATCGAGGTATTGCCTTCTGTTCTCGTCGTTGCTTGGTCCGCTCTCATTGGAGTATCTCAGGCTTGGCTCCCCGAACTGAACCGGTATAACTGTATCAGTCCCGTAGACCAATGAGTATGGATTTTCTTCTGTGATCGTCTTTGGCGTGGTGTGGTATGCCCATAACACTTCTGGTAGCAGTTCTAGCCACAATCCTTTGGCGTCTTCGAGTTTCTTTTTCATGATTTTTAGTATTGTTTTGTTGGAGGATTCGTCTTGGCCGTTTCCTGTAGGATGATATGGCGTGGAGAGTATCGACTTGATGTGCCATTTTTCAAAAAAATTAGCGGTCTTTTTCCTGGTAAACTGTGGTCCGTTATCATAGTTGATCTCTTTGGGGATGCCAAAGCGACATATAATTTTCCTCCATATGAATGTGATGACTTCCTGTTCGCATATTTGGCGAATGCACCTGCTTCTACCCATTTGGAAAAGTAGTTAGTTAAAACCAAAAGGAAACATACAGTACCTCGTCCTGCTGGGAGTGGTCCCACGATGTCCATTCCCCATTTGATGAACAACCAGGGCGATGTGAGTGACTGGAGGTGCTTTCCCGCTTGGTGTATCATGGGCGTATTTCTGGCATTGCTTGCATTTTTTGACAAAGTCGGCGGCTTCTTTCTTCATGGGGGGCCAATAATAGCCCGCTCGTATGAGGCATATGACGAGGGCCCGGTTGCCGGTATGGGCACCGCAATGGCCTTTATGTACTTCCTCGAGGACTCGTCTTGTTTGGTTTGGGCCCAGACATTTCTTCAAGGGGCTTTCGAACGTCCTTTTGTACAAGTCATTGTCGATGATGTTGTATCTAGCCGCCTGCGTTCGAAGCTTTTTGGCTTCTATTTTGTCTGATGGAAGTATTCCCTCCTGCAAGTATGTTATAATATGGTTGCACCAGTCCCAAGTTAAGTTTACAGAGTGTACCTCAAGTTGGTCTATCGACAAGTGGAGTAGCTTGACCACGTTCTCCTTTCCATTTATGCTTTTTGTTGTTGTTGCTAGTTTAGCGAGGCCGTTTGCCTCGATGTTTTGAGCTCGAGGTACTTGATCAAATTGGCATTCGTCGAATTCAGGCAGCAGTTTATGGTTTCAGTTAGGTACTTTTGTAGCCGTTGCTCCTTGATTTGGCAAGTCCTTGTGACTTGGTTGACGACGAGTTGTAATTCGCATCGAAGGACGACTCGTCGTGCTTCACATTTGAGAGCTAGTTTTAGTCCTGCAATTACGGCCTCAAACTCGGCTTCGTTGTTAGTCATATCGGGGCACCGTATGGACTGGCGGATGACTTCGCCCGTTGGGACCTCGTGTACGAGTCCTAGTACAGAACCTGACGTGTTAGAAGCGTCGTCGGTGTATAAGACCCATAGGTCGGGTAAGTTGGGAGTAGTACGAGAAGTTTCTTGCTCGACTTCAGGCATTATCTTGGCGCTGAATTCGGCGACAAATTCAGCTAGTACTTGTGACTTTATCGCCGTCCGCGGCTGATATATGATACCGTGCTCGCTTAATTGGATGGCCCATTTGGCTAACCTCCCTGATTGTTCGGGCTTATGTAAACTGCTTCTTAGGGGGAAGGTCGTGACTATCGATATGGGGTGACATTGAAAATAAGGTCGAAGCTTTCTTGAAGCTATGACCAATGCCAGAGCCTACTTTTCGAGGTGGGAGAACCTTCTTTCGGCATCGACCAGGGTTTTGCTAATATAGTAAATTGGAGACTGCATACCTTTGTTTTCATGGACCAGCACTACACTTACCGCTAATTCTGACACGGCCAAATATATCCGAAGGCATTCGCCTGGTTCTGCTTTGGCGAGTAGTGGAGGCGAGGACAGATATGCCTTAGCTACCTTAAGACCTCAATGCATTCTGAGTTCCACTGGAGCCTGTTGTCTTTCTTGAGTACGTTAAAAAATTTGTGGGATCTATCGGAGGATCGTGAGATGAATCTCGACAGGGCGGCTATACGGTCAGTCAGCTTTTGCACCTGTTTCTTGCTGGTCAGCACTTCAGGTATTCCTTCAATAGCTTTGATCTGGTCGGGGTTGACTTTGATGTCTCTTTGTAACACCAGAAAACTGAGGAACTTGACCGAGCTCACACCGAAGGCGCACTTTTTGGGGTTTAGCTTCATGAAATAACACCTCAATATATCGAAGTCTTCTTTCAGATTGTTGATATGATCTTCTTTCCTTTTGGACTTGACCAACATATCGTCTATATATACTTCCATTGTTTTGCCGAGCTGGTCTTTGAACATCTTGGTGGCCAGCCTTTGATAGGTTGCTCCTGCATTTTTCAACCCAAATGGCATGACTCTATAGCAGTACGTCCCTTGATGAGTTATGAAAGTGGTCTTTTCCTGGTCTTCCTCCTCCATGAGGATTTGGTTGTATCCTGAATAGGCGTCCATGAAGCATAGTAGTTCGTGTCATGCCGTTGCGTCGCTGAGTTGGTCAATGTGCGGCAACGCAAATGAGTCTTTTGGGCACGCTTTGTTTAGGTCTGTGAAGTCTACGCACATGCGCCACTTCCCATTTTTTCTTTTTCACCATGACTACGTTGGCGACCCATTGAGGGTATTTGGACTCTCTGATGGAGCCGTTGGCAAGTAGCTTCTCCACCTCCCCGCGGACTGCTTCATTGATTGTGGCATTGAATTTTCTTCTCATTATCGTACTGGTGGGTAGAATGGATCTACGTTCAATTTTTGTGTAGCAATGTCCTTCGGGATACGTGGCATATCTGCATGGGAGAAAGCGAATATGCATTGTCAGTTAGAAATTTATGAAATTTACCTGGTTTGGAGAGTTTGTGGCCGATGTAAGCCTTTTTGCTGATGTCGCTTTTGTCTATTTGGACAGGGTCGAGGTCTTCTACCGTTGACCCTATGGTTGATAATAGGGATTTTAGCCTATTATTGGCTCTCTTACTTAGTTTTCGGGCCAAAAATGCATGAAGGTATTCCGGAAACTAACTTAATGTGCTTGCTTGCAGGGTTTGTTCAATATGAGCCAAAGAAGCCATAATCAACTCATAAAGGAGTCAAACTTCAACAAAAACAAAGTCTGGGCCAATAGTTGTGGACGCGGACCGCGATAGAAAAGGGAGGCCGCGAAATTATCAACGCTAACGCGGACCCAATTACGCGGTCCGCGAAATGGAGAATCAGATAGGCTATTTTGAGCACAAAAATCAACGTTGACCGCGTCATAAAGAGCCGGCCGCGAAAGTACTGGCGCGGCCGCGGTTGGAATTCCGATAGCGTTTGTCAAAGTTCAGAGACTTCGCAAAGTGTGCATAATTGAAGAAGGCAGCCCGCGTCAAAAATTATGCGGTCGCGAAGGAATCTCACGCAGACGCGGTGGAAAATACATGGTCCGTGAAACTTGGTCCAGCCGAGTCTCAGATGTGAAGAAACATGGACCGCGCTCAATATTAAACGACCGCGAAAGCAAGAGTGCGGCCGGTGTCAGGATTACGCGGCCGCGAAACCTCTGCATGGGCATTTTTGTTCAAAATTTTTAGCTTAGTATAAATAGACCCTTTTGTCAATTTAGGTTAAGTTTTGTTTGGCAAAGCACGTGAACGGATGGTTTATCCCTTTTTGGGCAATTTTGTAGTAGATTTACCTTCAAACCTTAGAATTTAATCTTCTACTTTAATATTATAGCTTATATTTCATCTTTATCTTTGATTTCTGTTGTTATTATGAGTAGCTAGACCCCATAGCTAGGGTTGTGACCCAACCCTAGTGTGGGTATTTAATGAGTCTTGAATTTTAGGGCTTAATTGTTTATGGGTTAGTGATACTTAGCTTAATTCATGCTAGAATTGTATAATTAGTGATTGCAAACACTGATTCATGCCTTTATGATTTAGGCTCTTCTTGAGAAAGATGGACTAAGTCTAGGAAAATTAGGCTAAACAGGGAATTGAGGTGAATTCAAGAGATTGATAGCCCCAATTATAGGGTTAAACCTAGAGATAGTAATACTTGACTTGAGCCAATATCATTTGTAATGCATAAACACCCATTTGTACTTGAGAAAGCCAAATTGGGCAAAGTCACCCAAATTACCGAGGGTATAGAGTGAGAACTTATGTGTGATGGTTATATTATGACCCAATTCAAAATAAGCTTGCCCTAGATTCTCGATACCCGTTAGATATTCACCTAGGCAGAAGTCACTACCCTAGTTCCTTTTAAGCACTTGAAAACTCTCACAAAAAATATTGTACTTAGCTTACTCTTAGCATTCAATAGTATAAAATTAGAAGTAGAATCAATCACAACAATGCTTGGAAGTGCAATTAGGAACACACACATCTTGATTAGTTAGATACTTAACTCCTAATCAATTAACTCCATGTGGAAATTGACCATAACCTTGTTGGTAAAAATGCATCGACCATCTTGGATACTTTATAGTGGTGTAGGTTAGGCACCGATCAATTTTTGGCGCCGTTGCCGGGGAGTTAGACGGTTTTGGCTATATATCTAACTGTTTGTGTGTCTTGTTTTTCTTTCCTTCTGTTTTTCTAACTTTTGTATGTCAACCGCTTTAGGTACCAAATGACTAATAATGATGCTCTCGAATATATTCTTCCGGGGGAGGAGGTAGATGACAATGTGAATGAGGTTAATCTACAACCTCAAGTCCAAAGAAGAGGCCGCCAGGCTAATGACAACATTCAAATCCCTCCCCCACCTCCTCCACGAGCAGCACATCGGGTGCTACCCAATGAAGGTTACGTAAGTGCAATTATCTCGCCCCGGATTCAAGCGGGAAATTTTCAAATAACCAACGTCATGCTGACTCTATTGGAGCAAAGGGGTTTCTTCACAGGAGCTCCTCATCAGAACGCATACAAGCATCTACAGGATTTTGTAGACACGTGCTGGAGGAGAAAGCAAACGAATGTGTCGGAGGACGCTCTATGATTGAGACTTTTCCCATTTTCACTTAGAGGAAAAGCTTTGGATTGGCTCGAGAGGCTACCCAACCATTCCATCACCATGTGGGATGAGTTTGCAGAAAAGTTCATAGCAAAGTTTTTCTCTCCAGGTCATATGGGAGCATTGAGGGATGAGATCTTAGCCTTTAAGCAAGAGCCAAATTTGCACGAAATCTAGGAACGGTACAGAACCATGGTAAAGGAATGCCCCAACAATGATATGATTGAAGCAATGATCCAGCAAACTTTTTATAGGGGTACCAACACAACCAACCAGTGCATGGAGAATCAGCTAGCAGGGAGAAATTTTATGAAAATGCCTTATGCCGATGCTTCTGACATACTAGATAAGATGGCTGACACATCCTCAGCTTAGCAAAGTGGGGAAAATGTTCCTCAAGGTGACCCTGTTGTAATCCATCTTCATAAGGAACTGCATGATCACGGACAAGCCATAGCAGAGTTGACTACTACTATGAATCAGTAAGCAAAGGCTCAGCTTCAGCAAGTTCAGGGGCCAAAGCAAGTAAACGCCGTGGAAGGGGTAAATGTCATGGTAAACAAGAGGAGACAACGTGGTCAACAAGAGCAAAACAATCAAGATCAATATGATCAAAGTGGTAGCGGTTACAACCAAGACGATTCTTATGATGATCAAAGTGAGCAAGTTTTATATGCCAATAACTACCAAGGTCAACGGAGAAATGTTCCAAATCAACAATGAAGATCGCAAGGGAACAATCAAAACTAGGGCAACTAAGTCCAAGGGAATTGGATCAGTGGAAACAACAACAATTCGAACCATTCGGGGCACAACAATCAGAATTGGGGAGGAAACAACAATGGAAATTGAAATGGCAACAACAATAGCAATTAGGGAGGCAATGGAAACTGGGGGTCGTGCTTTCAAAGGCCCCCGATGTATCAACAACCCAAAGATCCGCCTCCATATCAGTCCCAAGGGAAACGTTCTTCAAAAAATGAGATGGGGCGGATAGAGAGCATGTTCAAGAAAATGATAGAAAGAAATGGCGACTCTAATGCCCAAATAGCCTCCCACACTACTTCTATCCGCAACTTGGAAGTACAAATGGGTCAAATTTCTCAAGCATTGAATACTCTCCCTAAGGGGGCACTACCAAGTGATACGGTAGTAAACCCAAAGGGTGGGAACAATATAGGTCATGCTATGGCGGTGACCACAAGAAGCGGTAGAGGTGGAGATGCAAGTACCTCTAATCCAAAGAAGATTGTGAGTGATAATGTTGTGTTGCAAGAAGATGATGAGATTCAAGCCAATGATGAGAATGATAATGATGAAGTGAGGATCGATATTAATGACAACATGGAGGAGACTTAAGATGATGTGAACACTTCTAGGGAACACGTGATAGACATACCGGAAATGGTAGTGCCTAAAGCCAAGGCTCCTTTGCCAAGGCCTCCTCCACCATATCCTCAAAGGCTTGCAAAGGATAATAGTGATTGTTCAGTGCTAATCCTGGTATAACACACTATTTTTCACTTGTTTCTTGTCAAGAATTTTGTTTTTTAAATTATGTCAAACTCATAAAACACAGCTACATATGACGATAGCGGTCTCGGACTCCACGGAGAAAATGAGAATGTTATCGCTCAAGGAATCGAGGTGCCACATGCGGACCTAAGAGGAGCACCGCCCCTTAACCTGTTCGATGTCAGTACGCATATTTCTTTTAATGCGGATTTAGGTGGAGACCCCGATGGAAGCGTACATAGAGAGGGTCGAGCTGACGATCGAGGTACTCAGGGCAATTGAGACGAAGGTGTCAGTCTCCAAATTATATTTGAAATGCTGAAATCCAAACAAAATGCCATTTCTCAGTTTCAAAATCAGCACAGGGCACCACATAGGGTCGAACAAGATGCTACTCACCTTACCGAGCCAGTGCCTAAAACATCAGGTGATAATACTTCAACTACCGGCCCAGCTATAATGAGAATGCTCGAGAATCTTATCAAGAGAATAGAATCAGGAGAAAAGAAAATAGAGGCCAAATACAAGAAGATGGAAACTTATAACTCTTGAGTTGACCAGACACCAGGGGCACCACCGATCTTATAGGGAATGGACTCCAAGAAGTTTGTGAAAAAACCGCTCCTTCCGAGTGCGGCTCTGAAGCCCATCATAAAGAAGCTATGTAATCCCGATATACCTAAATACAACAAGACCTCGGAGCCTAATGACCCGCAAAGACTATTTTCCATTGCCTTTTCTTGATCAAATGCTGGATAGACTTGCCGGACGTGCCTACTATTGCTTTTTGGATGGGTACTCAGGGTACAACCAGATTCTCAGTGCACCGGAAGACCAAGAGAAAACCACCTTCACATGGCTGCATGACACATTTGCATTCTCACGGATGTCGTTTGGTTTATGTAATGCACCCGCTACCTTTCAGCTGTGTATGATGGCAATATTTATGGATATGGTGGAAGACTTCCTCGAAGTGTTCGTGGATGATTTTAGTGTTGTGGGGGACTCCTTTGAAGAATGCTTGGATAATATTGACAAAGTGTTGGCCCGATGTGAAGAGACCAACCTAGTGCTCAATTGGAAAATGCCACTTTATGGTCAAGGAAAGTATTGTCCTCGGCCATAAGATCTCAAACAACGGCATTCAAATGGACAAATCGAAGATTGAAGTGACTTCAAAACTCCCTCCTCCTACTTCCGTCAAGGGAGTTAGGAACTTTTTTGGGCACCCGGGGTTTTACCGAAGGTTCATCAAATATTTCTAAAAAGTGGTGAACCCCTTGTGCAAGTTGTTGGAACATGATGAAAAGTTTGTGTTCAATGATGATTGCATGAAAGCTTTTGAGCTTCTCAAGTAAAGATTGACAACCACTCCCATAATTACCGCACCCAATTGGAGCTTACCATTTGAGCTCATGTGCGATGCTAGTGACGTTGCGGTAGGAGCGGTTGGGGCAAAGGATCAACAAGATATTTCATCTGGTCTATTATGCAAGCAAAACGATGAATGATGCCCAAGTCAATTATACAGTGACCGAGAAAGAGTTATTAGCCATTGTCTTCTCCATGGAAAAGTTCAGGCCATATCTCATGGGCACCAAAGTGATTGTTCACACAATCACGCGGCACTCCGTTACTTGATGAACAAAAAACGATTCTAAGGCTAGGTTGATGAGATGGATTCTTCTACTTCAAGAGTTTGACCTTGAAATCATTGATCGAAAAGGGAGTGAGAATCAAGTGGCGTACCACTTGTCCTGCTCAGAAGAGGAGGGGAGGCCCCACGATGGCCTCTAAATTAATGATTCGTTTCCGGATGAACAACTCCTCTCCGTGTATTTGAATGGTATGCCTTGGTTCACCGATGTGGCTAACTTTATTGTTACCGACATTGTCCCGAGTGAGCTCTCTTCTAACCAACAGAAGAAGCTTAAACGAGACAACTTGGATTATTATTGGGAAGAGCCATATCTTTTCAAGATTTGCAATGATGGTGTGATCTGGAGTTGTGTTCCGAAAGAGGAGAAAATGAGTATTCTTGATGATTGCCATTCCTCGCCCTACGGTGGTAATCATGGTGGGGCGAGAAATTCTTCAAAGGTTCTTAGTTGTGGATTATATTAGCCTTCCTTATAAAAAGATGCTAGTGAACTTTTTACGAGATGTGATGAGTGCTAAACAGATGGTGGAATTGCCAAGAAGTATGAAATGCCTCTCACCACTATTCTTGAGATTGATATTTTTGACGTTTGGGGCATCGACTTCATGTGGCCATTTGTGAGTTAATGTGGTAACACTTAGATTCTAGTTGTTGTTGATTAGGATTTCAAGTGGGTTGAAGTTGTGGCTTTGTCCAACAATGAGGCACGGAATGTGGTGGCGTTCTTAAAGAAAAATATCTTCACAAGGTTTGGCACTCCAAGGGCGATCATCAGTGGTGGGGTTCTCATTTTTGCAACAAGGCCTTCGATACTTTACTCTCCAAGTATGGTGTCAATCATAAGGTGTCAACCCCTTATCTACCCCAGGCTAGTGGACAAGTTGAGGTCTCCAACAGGGAGATAAAGAGCATACTATCAAAATCTGTCAATGCAAACAAGACGGATTGGTCAAGGAAACTAGACGATACTTTGGGGCTTATAGAACTGCGTACAAGACTCCAATTGGTATGTCTCCATACCGGTTGGTATTTGGGAAAGCATGTCATCTTCCGGTTGAATTAGAGAATAAGGCCATGTAGGAGCTAAAGAAGTTAAACCTTGAATGGGATGTAGGTGCCAATCTCCGGGTAGAGCAACTAAATGAAATTGATGAGTTCCAGTTTCATGCTTATTCCAGCTCGTCCGTATATAAGGACAAGATGAAGTACTTACATGATAGATATGTCCGGAGCAAAGAATTCAAGGAGGGTGACTTGGTTCTTCTATTCAACACTCGGTTACGACTGTTTCCGGGAAAGCTCAATTCAAAATAGAGTGGCTCTTTTGAAGTGGTTCATGTAACTTCGTTTGGTGCCCTTGATTTGAAAAACAAAAATGGTGAAATATTCAAAGTTAAGGGACACCGAGTGAAACACTATGATGGCAAGTTTGATGACCACCACGTGGTGGCCTTGATCAATTTTAAATGATGATGGTAACATTGGTCGTGCCGCGATGTTAAATCAGGCGCTTCTTGGGAGGCAACCCATGTGTTTTTATTTCTTTTTGATTTTCTTCTTAGATTAGGCATTATTTTGGACTACCTGGTTATGAATTTTGTGTAGGAATTGGTTGCGCAGTGCAGAACTGTGAAAGGGAAAAATCTGACTAAGTGTGGGAATTTCACGGACCGCGCCTAAAATTTTGCGGTCCGCATTAGCATTTCACGGTGGCACCTTTTTCCAATAAATTTCACAACTTGTATACTCAAATACTTGCATTGATTTTATCTTTTTCTCTACTTTTCTCTTAGTTTTAATTTTTCTTTTTAGTTAGCGTTTGAATACATGCCACAATCTCAAATTCATGCTTAATTAATGCTTAAATTCATGTGGGTAATGTTTACATGCCTAATGGGGAATATGTTTATTAACTTTGCATGTTAATTGAACCAATTTTTGCACTTAGTGAAAACCCTAGGTTTAAAATGTTCATCAGTGCCCGTTTTGTTTAAACTTCGCGGTCCGCGGTCCATTTTATGCGGTCTGCATTCCTTAATTTGTGAGAGCTGAGTATGGATACATATTCGCGGACGTGGTGACTTTTCCGAGGTCCGCGTTTGAATTTACACAATTGCGTCCCAAATTTCGCAAACCGGGCTCTTGAGTTACAGAGAGTTTGATAACTGCTTTCGCGGCCGCGGTCCATTTTACACGGTCTGCATTTGGTCTTTCGCGTGCGTCCATTATTTCACGGTCCACGGAAGACCATGATCAGCGAGTTAGTATTCTAAACCCAACCCTTCGCGACCGCGCCCATTTTTATGCGGTCCGCAATGGTCCTTCCGCGGCCGCGTTCATTTTTCCGTGGTCCGCGAACCCTTGTTTGAGAAGCACTATGTTCATTTCATTTGCATTTATTTAAGGAATAATTGAACACCAATTCTAATGATCTTTTACTGCCTGTGTGCTGTAGACAATGATGTGATTTCGTGGTGGTCCCGAAAAATCAAAAGGGAGGGGAGAATATTCCTGAGGCCGGGGCAAAGGGAAGAAGACTATACCCTTAGCAGTTCGGAAGGTCATTGGCAAAAAGAAAACCCTTACTAGACCTCTGGCTGACTCATCTGATATACGGACCCGTAAAATATTTAACCAAAAACTCGGGATTTTGTGGTGCCAAGTTAGATTCCTGCGTTATAATAGTAGTAATTCTTCGCGTCGAGCTGGTACTTTTTGAATTGAACAGTACCCTACGGACTTAGAGGAAAATGTTTCGCAAAAGAACGCGTTTAAGCGGCCCATTATGTGGGTGCACAATCACTCTGTGGACCGCATAACGACCGCCGAGTGAAGAAGAAAAATTGGCCAATTTTGAGGCCAGTTATGCAGCCCAATTATGCGATCGCATAATCGCTTTGCCGGCCACATGTTGATCGCATATCCACCTTGGACTTTTGCGAACGGGAATTCTGTGGTGCATTATATGACTGTAGAACAGGTATGCGGACCGCATACTAGTCGCATACACAGTCAGAAAATTGAAGCACCTGAGGGCTATTTCTGCGGTCACTTTGCGGACCGCATAACCATTATGCAATTGAATATGCGACCGCAGACCTTTGTCGGGGAACCCATTTTCTTATCTTAAGACCCGACCCTATTCTGATAAATACACATATCATACATCATTTTGAGCCATTTTTCTAATGTTCTAAGAGTGAGAAAGGAAATTCTTAGAGAGAGAGATCAACCTACACACTTAAACACATCAAACCTTGCAAAAATCTTTGAAGACATTCAAGTGAGGCATCTAATTCTTCATCCTAAGAGGTAAGGCTTCATCAACCCAACTCTTAATTTCAAAACATAGCCTTAATGGGCCATTAGGGGGATAATTAATGGGAATAAGGATAATTACATTGCATGCATGTGATCCTAAGGTATGTGGGGGAGTGTTAAAACAAAGATAGGAAAGAAGGGGCAACGGTTTGGGGTAACCTTTCACTAAAAAGGGACCATGAGACCTTAATAGACATATAATGTTTGACATAATGCTCAAGTGAGCTAGGGATATGATAGCTTTCTTAATTATGGGTTCAATTTTGTTACATTGTTAACTAGATTGAAGGTGCTAGAGGTTCCGGAACTTGTTGTAGGAATTAAGGAAAATTCAATTAAGGTATGTATGGCTAACTCTCTTCTTCTTAGAATCGAACCCCTGATAAGTTCCGACTTGATCATACTAGAATTGATTGTCTTAGTGTGTTGGGTTGAATGATTTATGTTCCATGATTGTTGTAAATGTTTACCATGTCATCATGCTATTTGAGAACGTGATTATTATTTTCCAAGCTCCTTCCCTTATGTGTCCAATGCCTTATATGATACTACTTATCGACATGGATGATGATGTTATTTGAATGAATAAAAAGGGAAGGACTTAAAT
Source organism: Nicotiana undulata (assembly GCA_005239495.1). Lineage (NCBI taxonomy): Eukaryota > Viridiplantae > Streptophyta > Magnoliopsida > Solanales > Solanaceae > Nicotiana > Nicotiana undulata. Next base: position 26,056 of record ML244181.1, on the reverse strand, counting down.
TATAAAATGCGTTCAAGTGCCAAGAACTACTTAATGAATGAGGCTAATTGTTCCATGTAACGAAAGATGGGAAAGCAAGGTGAATTGAATGAACAATTAAAATAGGTGATGTCTCAAGTGAGATGGCTTCGTCGATCGGGCCGAGATCGGACACCATGTAGTACACATGGTGGTACTTATGCTGGATTTACTGATTATTATTATGGGTGATGTCTCACTTGAGATGTCTTAGTCCTTTCCACTTTCGAAGCAACTGAATCTCTCTCCCGTCTCCTCCACCGTTTACCACTCACCCTTTCTCTCTCCTTCCCCGATCTCTGCCATCAACCACCACTTCTCCTCCTCTCATCTCTCTTTCCGACCCTAAACCAACTCTTCACTCTAACCTCTTCTCCGATGCCAAACAACACGATTTCTTCTAGCTCACCAATCACTCAATCTCCTTTCAGTTTTCCACAGCCGAGTCCGAATGTTCATTCATTTTCAATCTTCCACATGATGAAACACAACGTTACTTCCCCAAGAATTGGTTGTTAGGGTTAGATAACGACGACGATGATGACGGTGATAACGTTAACGGAAAGTCGTTATTTCTCGACTCGTCATGCTCCGTTGAGTCAAACTCAACCGAGCTGGGGTTGACTTCTCTCTGCGAGTTTACTTGCCAAATGGAGAAACTTGGGTTGCAGGTGATTGAAGAGTTGGCTTGTGCTGTAGGGTTTGAGAACCCTGTCAGAGAATTTGTTCGTTGATGTGGATACCCGAGACTAAGGGCGGTTTAAGTAATAAGCCGCTTTCCTCGAGTCCGTTGTACTCGTTTGTAATCGGGTTAAGTTTTCAAATATGTTGCCGGAAGTACTCCATATTTGTGGATTCGGGTTGGATATCTGTTTCTCCTCAAGTGGACTCGGTCTTAGTGACCCTTGGTGATATCGCCCATGTTAGATTTTTAATTAGTACATTCCATTTTTGATTAAGCTCTTTTAGATACGTTTTCTCGGGATTTTTTCTTTCATTATAGCGGTATCAGAGCTCTATTCTGAAGATTACATATAGAATAGTTCCTCTTACGATTAGTCGTAATTATTTATTTTGGAATATATCCTGATGAAATCTCTTGTGGGCTTACGAAAAGAAAGATATCCTTAAAGAAAGCATTACACATGAAAAAGATTAGGCTTGCTTCTTTCAAGGCACTCTACTAAATTCCGACAGCAAACGAGGGAATACTCAACTTAAAATGATTTAATTAGTGTGTGAATGGTACAGAGAAGCACGAATATTCTAAATAGTGTTAAAAATATTTTTATCTCGAAGTATAGATTTAAAGTATTTGATTGGTTATTAAAGTAGGCAAGTATTATTCATTAGACAAGTATTATGGAGTATAAGAATTGTGTTTTAGTGATATTTGTGAATTTAAAATAATAATATTCAAGTATAAATTAAAACAAGTAAAATAGAGTAACAATTGAGATATAAAAGGGAACAAGTTCGAACCGTCCGTTTGGATATTGATTGGTCTTGCGTTACTGATTCATATTTTATTAATTAAATCCTTTCATACCGTGCCTTTAAATTCGTATTTAGTTCGTACACAATCAACGAATGTCTACTTCTATATATCTTGAGTGACATTTCTTTCCATTTGTTAAATGTTTTCTCAAAAAATATTAGTTTCAATTATTCAATAAACCATTTCCTACGTGTCACGACCCAAACTGATGGACCGTGACGGGCACTTGGTTCCTTACTCAACTGAGTACCAACGTAACGTATCTTTCTTATTACATCATCATATACACGTGACATATGGGCCTAATAGGCCAACATGATCATTTATAAACTCAAACATAGGCCGACAAGGTCGTACAATCTTTCACGTACACGACATATGTCAACAAGCCTCCAAGAGTACATAAATGTCATACAAGTCAGGACAGGGCCCCGCCATACGAATCAGTACATGCCCTAATCTTACTGACCACATAAGAAACTCTGGAGCAAATGGAGCGCACCAACCTCTTCCGCTGAGCTGATAGCCTACTTGGAGGACTCTCGACCTGTCTATCAGGACCTGCGGGCAGCGTCCTGACGAATAATGTACCGATTATGTAAGGAACATAAATAAGTACATAACAGACATGGAAGAAATATAGAGTAAATGACTCAACCTGTAAGTATGGACAACTCTGTAATTCATGAAATAGTTATAATGTCATGCATATACGTATGAATGCCATGTCGTGCATAGGTACATGTTTCATAACATCAATCATCAGGCCTCTGAGGGCATCCCATCATATCATATCATATTGGCCACTGTGGGCAATCATCGACGTATACCAACTGATCAAGTGGTGGTGCGTATATAACGCCATAACCTTTCCCATATCCCATATACATACATATATACGCGTATATAACGCCATCTGGTCATGGGTCAATGGGCATGTATAAATACATGAAATGCATATGAAATACATCAATAAAATCTCTTGGTACGTCATAAGGCTATTTTGCCTCTGATTAATATCATGAAATAAACTTTACCAACTTATATATTTTTGAGACCCATGAACAGATGATAGAGTAATATGACACGTGGAAGGATAAGAATATACACATCTCTAGCATTTCTACGAATAGAGTATTTTATGGAAGTTGTGCATTTTCTCGTTTTGTTCATGTCGTATAGATCATGTCAAAAAGAAAGAATGGATAACCCTAACATACCTGGAGTAAGGGAAAATCCATATAATGTTCTTGGAAAAGATTGCACCGTACTCCTTTAGACCCGCAAAACTTTACGTTGCTATGATTTCTAAAATTCTCGTTGGAACCTTTTCTCGTGGTTTAATGGAGTAATTCGAATCAAATCTTCATTTGAATTTGAAGATGCAATGTTCTGTTTTGGGATGAGAATGGCAGCGTTATGGACTTTGTTTTAAAGTCATCTCTAAATCTTCTAATTGAACTAATGTGACTACTATTTTGGATGGTATACTAATATAGGTATGAGGTATCTCTTTACCTTGGTTCTTGATTTCCACATATTAAATGACTAAGAAGTTATTGTGGCCAACTGCCACGTTTCTGGAGGGTAGGTTTTATTAATTTTTTATCCATTTATCAGTTAATTAGGTAATGCTTTGTTACCCGATAATTAACCAATTATCTGTATAATTAAGAATTATTTTAACTTACTTAAAATATTATTCACTTTTCAGATACCTTACTATCATGGCCATGTGGTACCTTGTATGACACTAGTCCATAAATAGTCCGAGGACCCACTAGTGTGCATGACCCCATGCAGACAGAGACCACATAGGGAATTTTCTTTACTCTCTAACCCTTCCCTGATTTTATTTTTGCTACCAACATTGAGGACAATGCTATCTTTTATTTGGGGGGGGGGGGGGGG
>ML244181.1:0-22624 GCA_005239495.1 Nicotiana undulata | reverse complement strand
GGAGGGGGGGTCTTATTTTGATTTGATGGCATGTAATAACTATGATACTATTTTTTTTCTTTATTTTTACTTATCGTTATTTTTCACTTTTGATATGTATATAACTTTACCATTCCATGTATATATTCATTTCCATTTTGTATATATTCGTTTCACTCCATTATTGTACTTCTTTTGTAATTGTCCTTAACAGTTTAGCTTCTTATTTTCTTTAGTAGCTTCTTTTTGAGTTTTAGCTTCTTTTTACATTTTTCGTGATCAATAAGCCTTTGGTTTTCTTAATGCCACGGTTCTTTCCAAAGGTGGATATTGTGTGAACCGGTGGCTCTTCCCAACGATGGATGGCGTGACAACCTTGTTAAGGGATTGAGTTTGTTTTTCTTTTTTGCCTTGATATATAGTAGTAAGGAACAAAAGTGGCTCAAGTAGGCTTCACTTGGTACTAACACATTTACCTTCGACCTCATGGTTAGAGACAAGTTGATTGACAAAGAATAGCTATAGTTGTAACCTTTAGACTCTTGAGTTGACTAAAACTATCATCAAGTGGTTTCTTTGAGCCATCTGTGATCTTCAATCTTATCTAGGGTTGTTGTGGGACCTCGACTCTATTATCTTTAACAATATAGTAGCTTGAGAGGTGAGGTATTTAATAACAAGTCCAGGTCTCATGCCAATAAGTCTAGAACTTGCCCTGAATGTTTGCCTAGGCTAAATTCTAAGTGTAGCTTGACTTGAGAAGGGATTATAGGCTCTCCTTGGTCTCATTTGAACTTTGAAAGCTTCCATAAACTACCAATATGATATCCCTAGTCAACCCCTTTGAACCTAATCTTTTTTCATTCAATAGCCACATTACAAGCCTTTATCCGTTTTATAATGAACCTCTATTGGCACCCAATATTTCCTTAGCATTCATGATGAATGAATTGGAAATAGCATAAGTTTGGGGAAGGGATGAAAAATATGAAAGTAATAAAAGGTTCTAAGAAGAAAAAGAATTGATGAAAAGGAAAGGCAAAGAAAAGGATGAAAAGCTAAAAAGAAATATATCAAAAAGAAAGAAAAGGTTGAAGGGATTCAAAGAAAACAATGTTGAAAGGCATGGAATGATGAGAAAAGGAGAAAATGATTGTCGTGAATAAGAAAGAATGACAATGTGTCTCTCTAGTTCCCATAAGGAAGAAGAAAATGACTCAAAGAGTCAAGAAAGTATGAGACGAAATGAGAAAATGGAGTGCTTAAGGAAAGATGAAATAATTATGTCCTACCTTGATCCAAAAAATCCTTCATTACATCCCGCTAAAGACCTATATGATTTCAAGTTAAGTGAACTTACATTAGTGGTGATTTACATAAGGGGCAAGCTTATGGTACTTAGAGCCGGGCTTGTGGCATTCTTTTGGGAGTGATGAGCGCACTTCTTTAGAATCTTTGATTTGAGTGTTACATCCTAAAAAGTGAGATGATAAAGGAGAGTAGAGGAGGAGGAGTCTGGGATCCATAATGACCTACGTGAGAGAGCGAGCTTCTTTGATGAATTGAGTTAACTCTCGATGCTTTTTTGTCACATTAAAACTATGGAACTCAAAAGGTCATAGCATGATGTTGTTGATAATACATTTGTGTTGAGGGTAATTGTTAGTCCCAATTGATTCTTGATGAAGTCACCTTAGAACAACTGAAATTTTCTTTTCTTTTTCTTGTAGAGGTGGGAATTACCTTATTTGCTTGAGGACAAGCAAAAGCTTAAGTTTGGGGGAGTTGATAAGTAGGGATTTTAGCCTATTATTTCCTCTCTTTTACTTAGGTTTTTGGGCCAAAATGCGTGAAGGTATTCCCGGAAACTATCTTAATGTGCTTGCTTACAGGGTTTGTTCAAAATGAGCCAAAGAAGCCATAATCAACTCATAAAAGAGTCAAACTTAAACAAAAACCAAGTCTGGGCCAATAGCTGTGGAACGCGGACCACGATAGAAAAGGGCGTCCGCGAAATTATCAACGCAGACACAGATACAATTACACGGTCCGCGAAATGGTGAATCAGAGAGGCTATTTTGAGCACAAAAATCAATGTTGACCGCGTCATAAAAGGGCGGCCACGAAATTATTGGCGCAGCCGCGCTTGGAATTCCACTGAGAGTGTTTGTCAAAGTTCATAGACTTCGCAAAGTGTGCATGATTGAAGAAGGCGGCCACGAAGGAATCTCACGCAGACGCGGGGGAAAACACGCGGTCCGCAAAACTTGGTTCAACCCAGTCTCAAATATTAAAAAACACGGACCGCGCTCAATATTACGTGACCGCAAAAGCAAGAGTGCGGCCGCAGTAAGAATCACGCGGCCGTGAAACCTCTGCATGGGCATTTTTGTCCGAAAATTTTAGCTTAGTATAAATAGACCCTTTTTTAATTTTAGGTTAAGTTTTGTTTGGCAGAGCACGTGATCGGCTGTTTTTCCCTTTTTGGGAAATTTGTATTAGATTTACCTTCAAACCTTAGATTTTAATCTTCTACTTTAATATTGTGGCTTCTATTTCATCTTTATCTTTGATTTATGTTGTAATTATGAGTAGCTAGACCACATATCTAGGGTTGTGACCCAACCCTAGTATGGGTATTTAATGGGTCTTGAATTTTTGGTCTTAATTGTTTATGGGTTAGTAATATTTAGCCTAATTCATGCTAGAATTGTAGAATTAGTGATTGCAAACATTGATCCATGCCTTTATGAATTAGGCTCTTCTTGAGAAAGAGGGACTAAGTCTAGGAAAACTAGGCTAACAAGGAATTGGGGTGAATTTAAGATATTGATAGCCCCAATTAAAGGGTTAAACCTAGAGATAATAATACCCGACTTGAGCTAATATAATTTGTAATGCATGAACACCCATTTGGAATTGAGAAATCCAAATTGGGCAAAGTCACTCAAACTACCAAGAGGTATAGAGCGAGCACTTGTGTGTGATGGTTATTTTACGACCCCAATCAAAACAATCTTGCCCTAGATTCTCGATACCCGTTAGATATTATCCTAGGCGGAAGTCACTACCCTAGTGCCTTTTAAACACTTGAAAACTCTCACAAAAAATATTGTACTTAGCTTACTTTTAGCATTCAATAGTATAAAATTAGAAGTAGAATCAATCACAACAATGCTTGGAAGTGCAATTAGGAACAACACACGCATCTAGATTAGTTAGATACCTAACTCCATATCAATTAACTCCCTGTGGAAATCGATCCTTACCTTGTTGGGTAAAATTGCATCGACCATCCTCGCTGCTCTATAGTGGTGTAGGTTTGCACCGATCAGTGGCCTCCACGATGTCGGGATCCTTGATGACATCGCTTTGCTCGTCGGGTTTGGGCCCTTACTCTCGTAATTGCTATGCTTCTGAGCAAGTTCATTTTAATTGTTGAGTGTATGTACAGTCTTGGGCGATGCGATAACATTCTTCGGTCGCACGTTATTCGCCTCGAATGCTGAATATCCCTCATAGAATAGGGAACTTGATCACTTGATACAAGTTGGATGGGATGGCTCTCATGGCGTGTATCCAAGGTCTCCCCATGATGGCATTGTAGGTTGTATTCTGACTCATGATATAGAACATTGTCTCTAGGGTGACGCCCCCGGCCAGGACGGGTAGCGTTATTTCTCCTGAAGTTTGCTCAACTGCATTGTTAAAACCTGTCAGTGTTATTTAACGTGGTACTATCTTATCCTCGAGTCTCATTTGGGAGAGAACTCGGGGGTGGATAATACACGCGCCGCTTCCATCATCGACCATTATTCTTTTTACACAAGTATCCAAAATTCATAAGGTAATAACAAGAGATCAAGGTGAGAGAAAGTCAAAATGTGGGTATATGACTTATCGAAGATGATACTGTCTTGGAGGTCATCATATCGTTCGTGTGTGATCGACCGCTTCAGTTTATGCGTGGTGGTGAACTTCACGTGGTTGATTGCGGCTTCATCGCCCCCGCCGATGATCATTTGAATGGTGAGGGCGGGGGAGGGTGGATTTGGGGGGCGTTGGTGTTTTTCTCGTCCACGAATGAAGTTCGCTCTTCCTTGGTCGCTTGTCAGCTCTTTTAGGTGTCCTTGGTTGAGCATGTTTACCACTTCTTGTCGCAGAGCTATGCAGTCTTCGGTTTTATGACCTCGCTCCTGGTGGAACTCGCAAAGAGCATTCGACATTCTGGTGTTTGGGTCGGACTTCATCTTTTGCGGCCATTTTACCTTCGGGGCGAGCTTTTCCAGTGCGTACACTATTTCTAAGGGGGAACACAAAAATTGTGAGTGGATAAGAGTGGAGGCATGCCTTTCTTCTTTTGTTGAGTCCCTGTATTTGGCCTGGACGACCCTTATGTATGGCGAGGAGATGGTGGGATAGCCGCTCTGACATAAGGTTGGTGCCTGTCCCGGTTGGGACGTGGGCCTGAGTGATCTCTTCGAGTATCATTGCAGCGGTCTCTTCTCGACTCTATTTGGACTAACGTTAGCTGTTATGTTTCCCCCCTTCATTTCCTCCTCATCTACTCTAACCTCGGCACAATAAGCGTTATGGATTTCTTCCCAAGTGATGGGAGGATATTTCATGAGTCTGCTCAGCAATTTTCTAGTCGCCCTCAACCCATTCCTGTTCAGCCCATTTTGGAAGGCTGCCACGGCCATCCCTTTAGATACATTTGTCAAGGTCATTCTTACTCTGTTGAATCGGGCGAGAAAGTCCCTGAGTCTCTCTCTAGGCGACTGTCTAATGGAGAATATATCATTAATTCTGGCCTCGTCTTTCTTAGCTCCAGCATGGGTGGTTACAAACTTGTCATCCATCTCCTCGAATGTTGTTATTGACTGTGTTGGTAGCTGTGGGTACCATGTTAAGGCTCCCCCTGTTAAGGTTTCGCCGAACTTCTTCAGCAATACTAATGGTACCTGTTCCTTTGAGAGGATGTTGCCCTTCACTGTTGTGATGTAGTGAATAATGTGATCTTCAGGGTCCGTCATACCGTCATATATTCTCAAATATGGTGGCATTTTGAAGGTTTTGGGTATGGCGTGCGGGGCTGCCTCTTCTCTATACGCTTGTTCGACGAACCGACCGACGTGCCGTTTAGGCAGGAGTTTTGGGGCGCCGGGTATCTTGTCGACCCTTTCCTGATGTTCTTTGATCTGGTCCCGGAGTGCCTTATTTTCATTTTCCATTTCTTCCATCTTCTTTAGTATGGTTGCAAGTGCGTCATTTCCTGCATCAATAGTCATGTTAGTATTACCTGTTGGGCGGGGAGCGGGTTGCTCGTTAACGGTTGCAGCATCCGCTAGTGCGGTGTTCTGACTTGCTCCCTGAGTGGGTTTGTTGAGGAAGTTGTTTAGTGTACTTGTCAGCCATGCTTCCAGTAGCTTTTTCACTTCAAGTGGTGCTTCCTCGATTGTGGACGTGGAAGCCCTCCTTTCTCGTGCGATGGTTACACTTCCATGACGGGGCGGTTAACCATTTCTCGCTGGTGTGACGCTTGGTGTTACATTTTCTTCGCTTTCTCCATCGGCCTCGTTGATGGTACTCATGAGGTTGACGGTGACATCTGTTATGGCTTTTAGCCTTTCTCTTTTTCCTGCCACTGTTAGTTCGTGCGAACGAAAAAAGATAACAGTTGAACGGTGTTTCTTTTAGATCTAGCACAAACTAAAGATTTTTACTAGAATTCCAACAGACGTCGCCAAATTGTTTTGTCAAAAAAGTATTAATCTTATCTTTTAATGAATAGATAAATATGACAAAGAGTGAATCCTAGTTAAACTTAATGACTGTCAGATCTGTAAGTTTAATGGGTGAGTGAATAGATTTATGCGCCGTAATAGTAAATGCAGGCCAAACGTGTACGATGATTACTAATGAATGCTCAAAAAGATATGTGGATTAAATGCATGCAATGTCAGTAAATATAATAAAGGAGAATATATCACCCAAATATTGAATGACTAGGGCCAATCTACCTTATGACAGCAACGTGGATAATGACAAATGTGGATGAACACAAGATTCTTGGATCTTGTAGACGAAAAGGTATTCACGAACTAAAGAGTCAATGGAAAAGACAAGATTTGTATATTCTCAACAATGAACTTTACAAATGTGTTTTTCTCCGAAGGTTCAAGATCCCCCTTTTTTTTTTCCTCTTCCTATTTATAGGGAACATTCTTTGGAAACCCTAAAGAAGTACAAGCGAAAGAATATTATAATGGTTATTCTTTCTTCCTGTCCTAAATTCATCTTACCGTTGCTTTCTAATATCTCTACCCGACCAAAGCATTAGCTTCTCTTGTGGAAGACTCTTTGTTACTAAATCGTGATCGGCTTAGACGTCGACCACGACCACGACCAATAAGGCTAATAAGTCCAATCCAAATTTTGATCAATACCAGTACATAATTCACATATATAGGCAATTCACTATATACTAATTATAAAATCAAAAGTTAAAAGATTAAGATAAGTGTATGCAATAGTAAATAGAGAGAATTGTATGTTATTAATAATTGGCAAATTCAAAGGTGAGAGTCAATTTGGATGGGACGGGCGTCGGGTCCACGTGGGGAGTACAAAGAAGGCACCAAGAGCTATTGTATTGGAAAGTGTGTTGTGATTGATGATGATATAAGGAAAGGGTAATGTAGTCAAGTAACACAAAAATTTATACATCAATTATAGTAAAATCCTTTTTTAACCAATCTTTATATTTCTTTTTAACTGAAATGACCATATTACCCTTCGAATCTCAAGCAGACATGTTGACCTGTTGCTTGCTTATTTTTTAACTAGATGAGTGTTGCCTGTGCTTAGCACGCGCCCAGCATATTTGACTCTTGAAATTTTGATACGTTACTAATAAAGCTATTATGTAGCTATGTAAATTCAGATATGATAAAGTAGTACAACACAGAGGAGTGACGTTGGATTGTTAGAACGACTCTCTATCGTGAACAAAATTCATGAAACGGTTGATCATCAAATGCAAACAAACAAATATCTATCTTTACTTTTAGGAGATTTACGAGAGATACAACATTTATTTCAAGAGTTGAACTTCAACAAATATGAGATTTCTTTGAGGAAATGTACGCCGATAAAGAGACAACACTCGCAGAGCTGATAAGAGACAACTCATATCCTATTCCATCTCATTTAACCTGCACACCAATATTAAATGCATCAATGACCATGTATTTAAGCCACTAAAACAGTTGATAAGGATATTATTAGCTATTCGGTAGAAATAATATTTTTCTTTTAATACACCGATCCTATTGCAGAAGGGCTTCTCACCACAGTTAGAGATGTATGAATGCTCCCATACGGTATATATCAATGCAAGAACATGCACCGTGTTGGAAAAAAATATACTAAGTCATAACTTTGTCAAAAAACTTGATAAGTGAAACATGAAACAAATATAATGTAAATAGAAAATGCTTTTATCAATAATTTCATAGATACAACTTAAAGAACCAGAAAAGACTAAAGAAAGGCCAATACTCCAAGAATAAAGCAGCGCTTAGAAGTAGCAGTGCCCCTTACATATCTTGCACTTCCCAAAACACTTGATATTCCAAAAAAAATAATAATTTAGCAACTCATTTTTGTATCTTCTTGCACTTGTCTTCTGAGCAACCATTTACAGATGATGACCAAACATAACGGTCAATGTGTATGCCATTTTACAGACTGCTAATGAAAGTAATTTATTTTGAAGTTACAATTCTGAGAGGAGATAAAATATAGATGACGTAGGGGAAGAACATTACATAAGTAAAAGGTGATTTACCTGCTATTGGAACAATACGTACAATTCATAAAAATTTGATAAAGTTTCTACCCCTTTTTGTGCTGCACGTATTGAGCGGTTTATGAGAAATTTAACATAGTTTGTAATATATGGTCGATTAATAGAATCACCATACTGAATGAACACCTAAAATAAATTATCACAATGAGGCCTAACTCAAGATGTATCAACGTAACATAAGATTTTACACGAAACAAAATGTAGATTTTTTTTCAAATTTCCCACTAAGGCTAAGTCAAAATATAAGGCTTAAGAATATTCTCAAAAATTAGGAAGAAATAGAGGTTCTTCCAGTAGAATAAGTCACGTCCCAGTTATTTTTCTAAGAAAGAGGAAATAAGTCATGTCTTCTTATCTGACACAAATACAAATTCTCGGCATCTAAATTAAAGATTAACAACAGAACAATATCAGAATTTTAGCAGAATATAGAGGTCCTATACAATAAAGAAACATCTCCTTTTCAACTGAGGCTAACATAATCTTTCGGCAAAAATTGAGTAACATATATCTTTTGGTATCTAAGGACAACCGGGTGCATAAGGCATCCCACGTTTACGCAAGGTAAAAATGACAACACCCCGAGGACTGTAATGTAGGCAGTCTACCTTCATGCAAGCATAAGTGACTGATTCCACGCCTCGAACCCGTGATCTATAGTTCACACGAAGACAACTTTACCATTACTGCAAGGCTCCCCTTCAAAGTAAAGAAAAATATTACACTGAAAGATTGTACTTCAAAAAGAAAACATGATTTACTTACTTAGAGAGCTTTTTTTGTGTTCAATACTTAAACCTGAAGCAAATATACTTTGTCCAAATGGTCCTTCAAAAATAAACTTCTCCTAGTAATTAAAGTAATTTCTATCAATCCAATTGTACTTCTATACTAAAATTAAAGTGATCCATGCGTTATTATACGATAAATTCCAAGAGAACTGAGTAGATTTAAACGTGTATCAATTTGACGAACCCACTGAAGATAGAACTTCATCATATCAAGGTATATCGAATTCAAACACCTGCCTCAAATGAAAAATATCAACAATCCTAGAGTATTTTAACCCTCTTTATTTTATTTTCATTCTAGTATGCCAAGTTGTAAGATCATCCTTACATTCGACTAATGTCAACAGTTCTCAAATTATGAAGAATACTGACACTATGCTAAAATTAAAAAATAAAAATAAAAATTAATAACACATACATTACTATATTATTACAACATAAAAAAGAGAAACAACATTAAAAAAAAAAGAAGATGCAACTTAATATAATTATTTCTTCTTATCATGACAAAGCTTGCAAAAAAATAATAAAGTAATAAATGTTGAGTAAAATTGATATAATCAGAAGCTTAGGCATCTTTTAGGTCAGATGTGGCTCACTTGAGTCTAGTGAAATGATTCGCTTATAGCACTTTATCCTATCAAATGAAAGAAATCTAGCTATAACTACTTAATATGAGTATCTATAGAACCTTATTTGAATTCTAACTTACATGACACACATAAACATGCCATTTCATTTAAAATATTGTTGGTAGAGACTCTCCCAACCTCCAATATAACCAAAACAGATACATGTGAATCAACCAAATGAAATGAAACTCTTTAATGATCCTCTATGACTAAAAACTCATGTTTGGTTATCATTTTCACAATTATGTCCAAAATATTTCAGAAACTTCTTTTATTTTATATGTAAAAGCATCAAAATCTTAAAGGCATATAAAAGTTTAACTGAAGGCATAACAAGTAAAAGACATGACAAGCAACTTACCATAAAGGGTGAATCTTTAGGCTGAAATTTCATCACATATTTTGGTTCTTTAGAGCTTAGACTTAAGATTTCCCCTTATATAAAGCGGCAAGAATTAAGAAGGAGATAAGAAACCTGGTAGTAACAATAAGTAATCCTTGAGGTAATACTTCAAAAATGGATATTACATAACAATGAGACAAAAGGAAAGAGCTACCAAAGGAATTCAAGAACCTCACTTTGATAATTTAGATGCAATTAAAGAGACGTCAAAGTGTTAAGGAGAAACCAATTCGATAAATCAACTCTCATCCCTGCAAATTTCTAGAATAGATGAAAAAACACACACAAAATAAATTCAAAAATAAATATAATTCAATAGCTCCCAAAGAAAAAGAAAATCATAATTAAACCCCAAAAGACAATTGCAAGATAAAATTTTCATACATACAGAAGCAAATAAATAGATATTTCAAATGGAAATAAGAGAAATAGAAGTAGGCACGTGAGTTTTATGCTGACCCGACATGAGTGATACAAGGGCATCATTACGGAGAAACTTTCATTAAAGAAGTATAAAAATCATATAATGAATAAATGGGCAGTTGGAACTCAACCGAAACTACAACCAAAGAGGCCTGAATCCCATCAACAATTGCCACCCAATTAAGAAGGTGAATTGATTCGAGCAAAAAATTGGAGGAGCATTTCTTTGTGAAAAGAGATGAAAGAGCCGATATATCTAGAGCTACCGTAAGTGTGTAGGAATGAAACCCTGGAGTGAGCAAGATGTGTACACCTAAAATATTTTATTTGTATCCATCTTACCAATTTAACCTTGCAAAATTGATGTAATTACAATTCTGCCATTGGTCTACCACACTTGGCTTTCTATATAATATATAATAGAAAAATAGAAATATCTATAATGTAGGAATTGATATAGGTTTCTCGGCACTGTTTTTTCTTATTTTGATTATTAGATCTTTTCTAGATTTCTAGAACTGAAAATAGGCCGGTAAATAGTAGAGGAGAACAGTACAAGAATTGAGGAAAATATATGGGACTGAGAGTTGCAAAATTTAGACAACAACTCAAAACACAATGGAACTCGTCATATATTTAATTATATTCATTGGAAAAGAAAAGAGGAACAAATTGCTTCTAAGTTGATAATAAAATATAGGTAAGAAACAATTTTGTGAGCAAGAAGGATATGTAAAATCTTGGAGAACAATGTCATGCAACTGAAATGAACGTAATATTAACATAAGCTTTGTACGGAGCTTAGAATCTACAATGAGGACAAACAGTTTCAGCTCCTAACATAAACAAAGGATGTAGCAACAAAATGCACTCTATTTTATTAGCAGCCATATTGTCACCCGCACTAATCATGAATTGACAACATATGATATATTTAATTATCTGAATTTAACTTCTTTATTATACTTACAATATATAGTTATTTTTAACATAATCTTATGACGTACATCAAACAAGTAATTGCCTCCACCAAATCTAATAGTTTAACAAATAGTAGAAGATTAAGCTAAAGAGTGTACGGGATGAAACAAATAGCAGACTCTGGAGTATGAGGGGACCATCGATCGTTTGTTGTAGTTTTTATGAATTAACTTGAGATAATTCATCAGCGGCATATTCGTGAAAGAGTGAATAACAAAATTGAGCGTGCAGATACTATCAAGTTTCACTTTTTATTTTGATTAACTTGTTTAAGAACACAAATATTAGTTATCATAAATTAATCACGGTAGTCGTCATTTAGATTGATAAGACATGTCTCACATCCTAATGCCTGTCAATCTTGGAGACGCTAATAATATCAGCCAGTGCAAAGAAACAGAGCAACGAGAAGATGAAGAGTTTGGTCTGAATAATCCCAACTTTGACCAAACACTTGTATCTCTTAATTTGATTAAATCAGAGTCATTCATCAAGCAACAATCTGGACCGTCTATCACATTTTAAGCCCACTGATCCTAACCATTTGTTTAAAGATAAAGTAGAAGACAGCTGTCAACATTGGATGCCAATTCTGGAATATTCCTACACGTGTGAAATGTATAAGGAAGAGCATGTAAATATTTTTTTGTATAAATTTTATAGGCAGTTATAGATAGTACAATAGGAAGAGTACACGTATAGGCTAGCATAACAGATTTTGATCCTTTATTTTTTCTATATATAGATATGTACAGAAAGGATGAAATACAAGAAAATCTTCTCCAAATACTTATTTTTCTATTATGGTATCAGAGCCTTAAGAGCTCGATCCAATTTCTTTTATAAGTTACATAGATTCCCAAAATGGAAATTGGAGAAGAAACTTCTCCTTCTGTGATACACACAGAGAATTCATCAACCATTCAATCAACTCAACCATCAGTTAACACTGTTTCTTCTCACCCCTTTTATCTTCACCCGTGAGATTCACCAGGGATGATACTCGTCAATTAATTTTTTGATGGGAAGAGCTATGGAGGATGGCGTAGGGCAGTCTTCATAGCACTCTCCGCTAAGAATAAACTTGGCTTCATAGACGGGAATATTTCTGAGCTAGAAGCCTCTTCAACATATTTCCAAGCTTGGAATAGATGTAATGACATGGTTATTTCGTGGCTCCTCAACTCACTCTCTAAAGAGATTGCTGAAAGTGTGCTTTACTCTAAAACTGCTAGGGACATCTGGAAAGAGCTTGAAGATCGATTTGGACAGAGCAATGGTGTTATGCTCTACCACCTGCAAAAGGAAATTAGTGATCTCGTTCAAGGAAACTCTGATATAGTTGGTTACTACACTAAGGTAAAGAGGATCTGGGATGAACTGGACAACTTAGACACTTGCCTTCATTGTACCTGCAACTTCTCCTGTGGAGGGAAGAGCATGACTCTCAATTCCCATCAGGGTGGTAGGCTCATACAATTCCTAATGGGTCTGAATGAGACCTATTCAAGTTTAAGAAGCAACATACTCACGACTTCACCCTTGCCTGGAATCAATCATGCCTACTCTCTTCTTATTCAAGATGAAAAGCAGAGGGAAATTCATGCTGGACAAAGCATAAATGAATCTGCATTCATGGCTACAAAACAATAATATGGAAATCAGAAATTTAACAACTCAGATAGGAAGCCATTTTTGAGGGAAGGAAGAACAACCATACTTGTACCTATTGCAAAAAGCTAGGACACATAGTTGAGAAATGTTACAGAATCATTGGTTTTACTTCTGATTTTAAGTTCACCAAAAACAAGAGATTTCAAGGAGTTGTTCAAGGAAATGCGGCACACATTGCAGAAGAAATTGGAAATCAATCAATGATTGGATCAGAAAAGGAAATCACACAAGAGCAATACCAAAATATTTCCCAGTTACTCCAGCAGGTGAAAATTAGCACACAAGGTGAATCAAGCTCAGAGGTTAACATTTCAGCTAACTGTGATGGTATAGCTAAATCTTTCTCTGCCTACTTTTATAACTCTCATCTCTTTTATGGATCCTAGATTCAGGTGCGTCTGAGCATATGACTTCAGATTCTAGCATCTTGTTCAATGTCAAAACTCTACTCAAGCCTGTTTTTGGCAATCTACCTAACTCACAAAGAATCAAAGTCACTAAGGCAGGAAGTGTGAACATCCTGCCTGAGCTCACCATAGTAAATGTCTTGTTTGTTCCTAGTTTCAGATGCAATTTAATGTCTTTTCACAAACTTTGCAAGAAAATTGATGGCTTACTCATTTTTTCCTCCCTTGGTGCTGTTTTGCAAGCCCCTTTAATGAAGAGGCCAGTGGCACTTGGTAGAGAAAGTCAAAGGGTCTATCTTCTTCACACCATCAAGCCCGTTTCATATTCCCTAAGAAGCAATGCAGTTTCTAGTTTTGTTCCTATCAGTTGTAATAGTAATGGTAGTACACATTCTAAGCAATCTGTTTCCTCTTCAAGTGCTATTTCCTCTAATGTAAGCCTTTAGCACAACCAATTGGGGAATTTTCCTCCTATTAATATGAAAAATATTCCTTCTGTTTCTTGTTCATCTTCTTCCGGGTTTTTAAGCTCTTGTGAAATTTGTGCAAAAGCAAGGCAGGTTAGGCTTCCTTTTCAAACCAGCAGTATCACTTCTAATGAGGTCTTTAAACTCATTCATATAGACACCTGGGGACCCTATAAATCATCCACTCATGATGGATTTAAATATTTCCTCACTATAGTTGATGACTATAGTAGAGGGACTTGGACTTTTCTCCTTTCCACTAAGTCAAATGCATTTTTTATACTAGCCATGACAGAAAGACAGCTTGGAAAGAAAGTATAGAAAATCAGATCAGATAATGCCCTAGAGCTTGAAAGTAGTTTGGGGACTTCAGCTTTCTTATCCTCTCAAGGAATTATATATCAAACTACTTGTGTTTATACCCCACAACAAAATGGAATAGTAGAGAGAAAGCACAAACACTTATTGGAAACTTGTAGGGCACTACTTTTTCAATCCAAATTGCATGTTACTTTTTGGGGAGAATGCTTACTCACAGCCACCTACCTAATTAATAGATTTTCTTCTAAGGTACTACAACTAAAAACCTCTTATGAGATTCTGTTTGGACACCCTCCTGCCTAGGATTCCCTCATAAGTTTTGGATGTCTTGCCTATGATTGCACAGTATCACCTCATATATCTAAACTTGAGCCTAGGTCTATTTCTTGTGTATTTCTTGGTTACCCTATGGGGAAGAAGGGGCATAAACTTCTTAACCTGTAAACTATGAAGATTTTTGTGTCAAGGGATGTCAAGTTTCATGAAACTATCTTTCCATTCTCTTCTACTTTAGATAACAAACATCTTTTTCCTATATCTTCCCTTCCACCCACAGACCTAGTTTCTACTCCTAAGTCACTTGACACCACTCTACTAAGCTCACCTTACAAGTCTCTTTCCAGGTCTCTCTCACCTTTCCTCACTTCATCTTCTCCTCCTTCTAATTCTTCTTCACCTTTTTCAGTTTTTGATTCTATCCCTACTTCTTCAATCCCTCCAATAAGGAAATCTACTAGAACTCACAGAACACTAGCCTACCTAAATGATTATGTCTGCAATTCTGTTTTTCTCACTGATGTCACTAGTTCTTGTTTTTCTGCCCAATTGACCCTATTGTTCTCCCTTTCACTACCCTTTCTCCCACAAACCAATCACTTCTCAACTCCACTTCCTACGTATCAGAACCTACTTCCTATTCTCAAGTTGCACTTCATCCAGGTTGGCAAGAGGCTATGGCCAAAGAGTTTGAGGCACTTGAAGCCAACAAAACCTGGAAGGTTGTTCTTTTGCCTACAGGGAAGAAGGCTCTTCCCTGTAAATGGGTCTATAAGGTGAAGTATAGTTCTTATGGTTCTTTGGAAATATTAAAGACTCGTTTGGTTATCCGAGGTGATACACAAAGGGAGAGGATAGATTTTACAGAGACTTTTTCCCCCGTTGTAAAGATGACAACTGTCAGGTGCCTCCTAGCCATAACAGTAAAGAAAGGATGGGATGTTTCACAATTAGATGTGAATAATGTCTTCCTGCGTGGTGACTTGCAGGAAGAGGTCTTCATGAAGTTCCCAGAAGGAATGTCACCACCCTCCCCAAATCATGTTTGCCTTTTAAAAAAATTCCTCTATGGACTGCGGCAAGCCTCAAGGAAGTGGTATGCTCGGCTCACAGCAGCCCTCAATTTCAAGGGTTATTCCCTTTATCTCAATGACTACTCACTCTTTTACAAAAAGCTAGACGACAGAGTTACTATCATTGTCGTTTATGTTGATGACATTTTGATAACATGGGATGATCTTAATGAGCAAACACAGTTAAAATTGTTCTCAGAATCTGAATTCAAGATTAAAGACCTTGGTCAAGCACATTATTTTTTAGGTATGGAAATACTATGAGAAAAGCATGGCTTAATTCTGACTCAAAAGCGTTATACCTTGGATTTATTATCTGAATTTGCATGTCTAGACTTGAGGCCAGCTTCTTCTCCGATTAATCCAACTCATAAGCTCCGTTCTGATGAAGGACCTTTTCTCCAAGATCAAACCTTTTACCGGCGTTTATTGGGCAAGCTTAATTTTCTCAACCATACGCGCCCAGATCTCTCCTTCTCCATTAAGCACCTGAGCCAATTTATGCAAGCTCCTCGTCAACCTCATTTGGATGCTGCTTACCATTGTCTTAGGTATCTTCTCAACGACCCAGTTTTAGGTCTCTTCATGAGCTCTAACTCCTCTTTCCGGCTACTTTCCTTCTGCGACTCTGACTGGGGCGCTTGTCCTCAATCACGCCTCTCAATTAGCGGGTTTTACATCGGCTTTGGGGGTTCACTAGTCTCCTGGAAATCGAAGAAACAATCTTTAGTTTCTTTATCTTCTGCGGAGGCAGAATATCGTTCGATGCAACGAGTGGTAGCAGAGGTTACCTGGTTGGTTCGCCTCCTTAAGGATCTATCTATTTCTCCATTTTTTCCGGTAGATCTTCACTCCAACAGTCAAGCGGCGATACATATTGCAAAAAATATTGTCTTCCACGAGCGTACAAAGCATGTGGAATTAGATTGCCATTTCGTCCGGCAACAGTTCCTCGCCGGCATCATCTCTCTTTCTTTCATTCCTTCTAGATCTCTGGTGGCCGATGTTTTTACTAAACCTTTATCTGGCCCTGTTCACCATTCTATTATTGGAAAGTTGGGTGTGGTTTCACCCTCCTCAAACTTGAGGGGGGGTATTGGAGATGCTACTAATATCAGTCAGTGCAAAGAACAGAGAAGAAACAGAGCAACGAGAAGATGAAGAGTTTGGTCTGAATAATCCTAACTTTGACCAGACACTTTTATCTCTTAATTTGATTAAATCAGAGCCATTCATCAAGCAACAATCTGGACCGTCTATCACATTTTAAGCTCACTGATCCTAACCATTTGTTTAAATATAAAGTGGAAGACAGTTGTCAACATTGGATGCCAATTCTAGAATATTCCTACACGTGTTAAATGTATAAGGAAGAGCATGTAAATATTTCTTTGTATAAACTTTATAGGCAGTTATAGATAGTACAATAGGAAGAGTACACGTATAGGATAGCATAACAGATTTTGATCCTTTATTTTTTCTATATATAGACATGTACATAAAGGATGAAATACAAGAAAATCTTCTCCAAATACTTATTTTTCTATTACACATCCGAATGCCTTTCAATCTTTCAATATGTAAGATCACGAGTAGTGTTGCGGCCAAACGCACACGCAAGTATACGCGGTCGTCAAGTAATAAAGTGACTAAAAGTCGGATGTTGAACCCACAAGGACTTGTGATTAACTATTAACTAAATTAGACTATCCTAATTATCTAAACAAGAATTAAACCTAGGAATATTCGATTCTAAATAATCAAAATAAAGGAAAATAAATGGTGAACTCTGAAAGGTATATTTTTATGATATAAATGTAATGAAAAAGATCTAGGGTTATGGGATATCTAACAATCATATTGTATTCTTCAATTGAATTAACTAATTAATTTATCTGGTTTATTGGTTAACATGGTTAATATTGCTCATAAGAATCTGTCGAGGTCTTACTCGCCTATTCAAGCTAACCTAACGCCTATATGTCTATGGAGTTAGAATCAACAAGAACACATTTATAATTCCTGTAAATTAACCAAACAAGATAATTAGGTATATGTCTATCCTAACCGCGAATTCGTTCCCCGATGCCCAGGTTCAAGAACTTTCCCTACTCAATCCTATATGCAATCTAGAATTTCTACTTTCTAGTTCAACTCTAGATTCGTAGATATTATTCAATTAGTGATCAAGCAATCAAATAATTAAGCGCAAGATTGAATAAATAAACTAATGCGATAAACTAAGAAATCAAAATCAATATTCGAATAACAATATTCATGAACGAACCACAACCCTAGGACGTGAAGTTTAGCTCCACATAGACATGGTAACAAAATAACAAATCATACAAAGAAACATAAAAATTACTAAGTTTGGCGGAAGAAAAGATGAAACCTGGCTTCCACAGCGGCTTTCTGCTCTCCCTTCATCAAAATTTCGGTCTCAAAAACGTTCTCTCTCTCCAAAATAAGTTTAGGACCCCTTTTATACAAGTTGAGATCGTGTAGGGCCGAAATAACCTTGTCCCGAACAAAATAGGAAAAATTCTCGTAATGGAGGTGTAACGACCCGGTCTGTCGTTACGTAAAACATGCATTATAACTGTTGCTATTGAATTATTATATATTTGTTATTCTGTTATTAATTTGTTAGAGTTGATAGTCTTGGAATCAGAATGGTTAAATGAAAATTCAGGCACTTAGTCCTTAGAATAGTCTTAAAATAGGAAAAGTCAACTAAGAGTTGAATTATTGGTAAACGACCTTGGAATGCGGATTTTATGGCTCGGATATCTTCGTTAGGTGATTTGGGACTTAGGAGTGTGTTCAGAATAATTTTGTGATGTCCAGTGTAGAATTAGGCTTGAATTGGCGGAAGTTAGTTTTTGGCGATTCCGGACGGCAGTGGAAAATAGGCTATCGAGGTCGGAATGGAATTACGACAGTTGGAACAAGTTCGTAATGTCATTTTGGACTTGTCTGCAAAATTTCAGGTCAATCGGAGTTGATTTGGATAGTTTCGGCATCATTGGTGAATTTTAGAAATATCAAAGTTCTTAGGCTTGAATCCGATGCAAATTTGGAGTTTTGATGTTAGTTTTGGTGTTTTGAGAGTAAACTAAGTTTGAATGATGTTATGGGATATGTTGGTAAGTTTGGTTGGGGTCCCGAGGGGCTCGAGATTTATTTCAGGTGATTAACGGACTCATTCGGACTTGAATACATAGCTGGTTTTCTGGTGTCAATGCAGCAGATTTTTACTCTCTGCGATCGCATAAGTATGCCCGCGATCGCAGAGGACGAGCAGGTTAGGCAGTGCGGTCGCGTGAGGTTTCTTGAGATCGCGTAGAGTATTTGGGGTGCGTGGGACCGGGAGGTCAGGAATGCTGTGCGATCGCGTGCCTAAGGCTGCGATCGCGGGAGTCAGAAGCCATAACACTATGCGATCGCAGGGCCAAAGCTGCGATCGCGGAGAACAAATAACTGGGCAGTTAAATAATAAACCCTCCACGACTTAAACCTTATTTCCACCATATTTGTACGGACTAAGAGCTTTGGGGGCAATTTTTGAAGAGGGAAATCCTTGTTCTTCATAGAGGTAAGTGTTATAATCATTAAAACTCGTTTATGAGTGATTATAGATCGTAATCGCAGCCTTTAATTCATAAAAAGCAGTAGAAAAATAGGATTTTGGGGCATGAGATTATGAGACCTTCAAGGGTTGATTTAAGGGGTCATACGAACTCCGATTTTGGTGTTCTTTATATGTACGGAATTGTGGGAAGATGAAGAACACTTTTATGTAAAGATTTCTGAGTTTCGGAATGCGGGACCGGGGGTCGGGTTTTGGCCGAATTCGGATTTTGAGCTAAGTTCGATATTTCAATTGGAATTTATTCCTTAAGAATATATTGATGATAAAAATCTAAACTTGGTAGATTTGGAGCCTTCGGAGGTTGATTCGAGTGGCAAGCGCATTGCGAAATAGTTTTCGGGCTAGTTTTGAGGTAAGTAATGTATTGAAATCCTGTCCTGAGGGTATGAAACCCCGGACTATGCACCCTTCACGGGTTTTGGAATACAAGGATTGAAACTTGGGAAATATATTCTCTACTTAGGCAACTATTGAGTTGCGAAACCAATTTTTAAGCCTTTGCTTAATTAGTATTTATATATTATGAAATGTTTTGGGCTGTAAGCCGTGTTTGGGGCGTAGTGCCGATCTGTTTACCCCTTGGGGGACTGTTTTACTGTGTTTCCTCACTTGATATGTTGTGAATTATACTCTGTCTTTTCCCGATAAATGGTTTGACACTCAGAGTATTTTGATACTATTTATTGAAAAATGAAACATTATTTTGGGTCGAGAACCCGGTTTGTTTATGGCCTAAGGGCTAACTGAAAGTGTCTGACTGAGTGATGTGAGGAGGTTTTCAGGCCTTATGAGTGATGTGAGGAGGCTTCCAAGCCTCATGAGAGAGATCAGAAGGCTTATAGGCCTTATGTTATTATTACGCTAGGGCTGTAGGAGCCCCTCCGGAGTCTGTAACACACCCCCAGTAAGCGCCGGTACCGATTGAGTGATGATGATTGCCCGCGGGGATGATACTGAGTGATGATTGATAATGAGTGATCGAGAGAATGCCTAAGGGCAATGGTAACGATAATTGATTTTGACCCGAGGGGAGGATTTATGCTGATTTTACTAAGTTTTCGAACTATGATTCACTTTGTTTTCAAACTGAGTTTTACTGAGGATTTCACTGAGATATATTGATATTTACTTGTTCTCAAAGGTTTTCTGGAAACTAATTTTGAACTTACGAAATTGCTAAATACTACTTGGCGACTTGATGTTTTACTGGTTGTTGTGAAATGGTGTATCTGTTTGTGTGCTTTATATTTCTCAGACTGTGATTTCTTTATTAAAACTGAGTTGACGTACTCATAAAGACTCCCTATGCCTCTGTGCACAGATCTAGGTACGAGCTCGCAGTAGTAGCTGACGCAGGTTCGTTAGCAGCAGTCACGGGATTTCGAGGTAGGTGTTCAGCGTCCACAACTTCTCCATTTCCCCTCCTTGTTTAGCTTTAGCATTTGATTCATAGATGTGCATTATAGTTTTAGCAGAGTTAGATTTATTTATTCGTAGATGCTCATGACTATTGACTCCAGTTCTTGGGTGGTTTGTTAGACTATTATTGGGACATTAAGAATTAACTATATAGTTGCATGCTTGTTATTAAATTGTGAACTGTTATAATTGAACAACAGCGTAGTAATGTGATGGTTGGCTAGCCTAGTTCCACGATAGGCGCCATTACGGCCTTTTAGGATTTGGGGTCGTGACAAGTTGGTATAAGAGCTCTAGATAACATATCACTCAACGGTCATGAGCAGGTTTAGTAGAGTCTTGCGGATCGGTACGGAGACGTCTATACTTATCTTTGAGAGGTTGCAGAACTTTTAGGAAACATATCTATTTTCGTGAACTCTTTCATGCCAATCTATTGATTCTTGAAATCTAAACTTACGTTGTTTCATTCTCTCACAGATGGTGAGGACACACAATACCGATCAGGGTGACCAGGCACCATCCAGACCCACAAGGGGTCGAGGCCGAGGTAGAGGTAGGGGACCAGCTCAGGCAACAGCTGGGGTGGTACCACAGGATCCCCCTATCGTTCAGGATCAGGTTCCCGCCGATGGTGCTCCAGCGGAACAGGTTTAGGCACCGACAGTGCCTATTGTTATTCCGGGTCTTCAAGAGACCCTGGCTCAGATATTGACTGTGTGTTCCTGTTTAGCTCAGGCAGTTGCTATGTCTAACACTGCCACTGCAACTCAGGTCGGGGGAGGCAATCAGACTCCAGCTGCCCAGACACCTGAGAAGGTTGTACGGGATATTCAGGCACTAGGAGCAGCCCGAGTTCAGCCAGTTGCTCTAGCTCAGGATTTTGTGGTCGCTGCTATGCCTGAGGATGAGCAGCGCAGGCTAGAGAGGTTCAGCAGACTTAAACCTCCAACTTTCAGCGGTACAGAGGGTGAGGATGCCCAAGGTTTTCTTGATAAATGCCAGAGGATACTATGTACTGTAGGTATTTTGGAGACCAGTGGGGTCTCGTTTGTTACATTTTAGTTTGCGGGTGCTGCTTTTACTTGGTGGGAATCATTCGAGAGGCGTAGGCCGGTTGGTTCAACTCCTCTCACCTGGCAGCAATTTTCCACGATCTTTTTGAAGAATATGGTCCTCAATCCCATAGAGAGGAGCAGCGTAGGCAGTTTGAGCAGCTGCGCCAGGGAGAATTAGCAGTCACCCAATACGAGATGAGGTTTTCTGATTTAGCCAAACATGCGTCTGAGATTGTCCCTACTGACAGGGAGAGGATTAGGAGGTTTGTAGATGGTCTCTTGTATCAACTTCGGATTTTGATGACCAGAGAGAGGGTGTCTGGAGTCACATTTGAGCAGGTTGTTGATATTGCTCGGGATATTAAGTCGGTTCGTATGCAGGATCGTGAGGAAAGGGAGGTCAAGAGGCCTCGGGGATCAGGAAACTTTAGTGGTGCCCCTTCCAGAGGGCAATTTCAGCCTATCGGAGGTCGTTCATTTAGACCTCCACAGTCAGTTCGCCCAGCGTACAGTGGTGTATCGTCGGGGCAGGGTCCTCGCAATGCTCATCAGGGACGTTCATCCTTTAGTGCCCTTCCAGCTCAGAGCTCCGTCCGAGCATCATCTCATCAGGGCTCTTCTATGCATGGTTCGTCTGGTGGTTATCAGAGGGGTGGAGGTTCTCGTTCGTTTTCCCTAGATATAGGTAATTGTTACGAGTGTGGAGAGCCCATACATGGGTGGAGGCAATGTCCCCGTCATTTTGGTAGTTCGCCCCAGCAGAGGGTTCAGCCCTCGGCTTCAGCCCCAGTCATATCACCACCTACCCAGGAAGCCAGGGGTGGTGGTCAGGCAGCTAGAGGTCGTTCTAAAGGGGGAGGTCGAGCAGTGGAGGCCAGCCACGTATTTATGCACTTTCGGCTAGGCCAGATGCTATGGCGTCAGATGCAGTGATTACAGGTACCATTTCAGTTTGTCACAATGATGCTTTGGCTTTATTTGACCCTGGTTCCACGTACTCTTATGTCTCATCCTATTTTGCTCATTTTCTGAATATGCCCCGTGAGTCTCTAGTTACTTCTGTTCATGTTTTGACTCCGGTGGGTGATACTATTATTATGGACCGTATGTATCTGTCGTGTGTTATATATATTGGGGGTCTGGAGACCCGAGTGGACTTGATGTTACTGAGTATGGTCGATTTCGATGTAAT
>MDKH01066734.1:0-18340 GCA_005239495.1 Nicotiana undulata | reverse complement strand
TTACTTTGTATTTCAAGACAGCCCTATGTATTTATTTCAGACCTTTTGTTTGTAGTAGTCTCTAAGATAGTCCGTGACTATGTGACACCAGTTCTGGGATTTTTTTAGGGGTTTTATTTCGAAAAGTGCTATGTTGTATTTTGGGTTATTTTCTTAAATTTTATATGGTGGGCCATCGAAGACTTGGTTATCTTGTTCGTATTTGTTGTGAATAAGTTTTATTAGTCCAAACGTTGGCTTGTCTAGCGGGTTCAACGTTAGACGCAGTCATGGCCCGAAGGTGGGATTTTTGGGTCGTGACATGTACCTTTGCCATTTTATTCTTATGCATCTATGACTTGTGTCTATGATCCATTGTGCTTAAGTTTATTTTTGAGCATGATTCTGTCAATTTTTATGTTTTTTTGAGTCTCTTTAGTTCTCTAGTTAATGTTGTTAGTTCCGAGCTTATTCATGCTTGTTTTGATTAATATGAATCCTCTTTAGCGTTTAGCTTAATACCTTCTAAATTGCATCATGTATGCAACTTTGTTAGTTGTGCACTTGCCTTGAATTTTCAGTAATCTCTTGTGTAACCAACTAGTTCACCTGTTTTGAATCTTTGCAATGTGTTCGAATCTATGATAAGGATTTTCTGTCACTTATGTGCCATGATAATGTGTCTCTTAGCATCTCTCTTGTTAATTTGATTCCATGCTCTTTCGAGTGATTGCTTGACTCTAGGGTACTTATCAGATTTATGTTCTCCTACCATGCCTAAATACTGTTTGTTTCCTGATGTGAGTAAACATAGCTTGTCCTTAATACTAGCATGTACACTTATCCTAATTAGACCTTTCAGTCTTTAATTATACATTTGTGCATGAAGAACTCTGCAAATCTGGAAAACTCGTTTTCCAACCTTTTTTTAATGTAATTCTGCCTTTATATTTAAGTCTTGCTGTCCTTTTAATCAACTGCTCTGTGTTTTTGAACTCTGCTATGTTTGCTTCCTAAAATTAAGTATGTTTTTTTCAAATTCTGTCCCTCAGCCATTGCCTACTCTTTTAGTATTGCCTATGTAATCCTGAATCCCCATCCTCAGGACACTTAGGTTCTGCCCTTGACCTCCCAAGTGTGAGCACTGCTCGGGGTCCATGTGAGACCCTTGTGAACTCTGACACATTGGGTTTGGTTTCTAATCTCCCTTGAACTGTTTCTCATCATTTTCTCTAGTGTGAGCACTACCCTAGGTTCTTGAAGACCTTGGGAACTCTGACACACTAGAGATTTGAGTTCTGTGTGCTATGGGTGAATCATTCACCACCGGTTATGGTATATCTATGAATATGAGCCTTGGAGCTGTTATGGGTTCAAGGCCTGGGCGGTCAAGTTGTATTTGGGCCTGTTGTAGGCTCTCTATAGTTTTACTTATCTTTTGCAATTCATTCATTAATTTGGTTTGTTATAATTTTGTAATAATAATTCTGGGGTATTTAGTAAAATGGGGAAGGGGTTCTTATTTTCATTCGCAAAGTTGGGTAGCAATCCTACCTATAGGTTCTCTACTGTACTGTTTGTCCTGCCTATAAGATCCATATTATTTTGTTGAAATCGCATGTTAGAAATACTCCCTATAGGTTCTATATTGTGTTTACATGATAGAAATCCTGCCTATAGGATTAATGATGTGATATGTTAGAAATCATGCATATAAGGTTAAAATCTGTTCAGATTATAGAACTCATGCCTATAGGGTTAAAATCAGTTCAGATTATAGAAATCATGCCTATAGGGTTAAAATCAGTTCAATTGTAGAAATCATGCCCATAGGGTTAAAATCAGTTCAATTGTAGAAATCATGCCTATAGGGTTAAAATTAGTTCAATTGTAAAATCATGCCTATAGGGTTAAAATCAGTTCCATTGTAGAAATCATGACTATGGGATTCGATTAACTAATTCTGAATATGCTTACCACCACCAATCACCTAAACGACCTGCATATAGGATTAAAAACAAATAATTTTTGATACATTCTTGTGAGTTGCTATTATTTGCTATCGTATAAATCACCCAGATACTACGCTATGCTAAAAAAAATAGTAGGCAAATATATGTAGGTTCTTATACTCGCACTAAGAAACTGATTCCATAAACGACTGCATGTTTGTTCAAAATCACATAGATATCCTGCCGATAGAGTTCTGCGATTAATAAATCATCTAAAGTTAATCAGTTGTGTGCATTTGCTGTTTATTGTGGAGGCAAATTTGTGCCCATATTTGTAATTATTAAGATAGTCCTAATTGTTTTGTATGTCACTTAGTATTTTTACTTTGGGAAACTTAGGTCAAGTCTAGAACCATCCTAAAATAGAGGTCACAATGCCTCTAAGATCATAGGTAAGGTATGGGTAGTGCACTCATAGGACACGAGCTAGAATTAATTAGAGCACTTTAGGTAAAAACTCAAAGATAGTAATCGGGTAGCAGGAGATGATAGTCTATGACCGCTGGATAATATGAGTTACACCCCCATCTTTGGGGAGTTACGAAGTATTATTTATGTTGCACGGGGTGATCCTATAGGCTAAAAAACATACTACCCCCATCCCTATCAAGTATTTCCCTCGCTTTCTTTAGACTAATTCGCATAATTCAAAGTTCGGTCGGGATCCACCGTTGTGGACCTCGAGTGGTTCCTAAAACCTTCCCCTCAAGGTAATTTGAGCCCTTACCTGATCTCTGGTGATACAAACTGGTACAACATGAGTTATTTGCAACAGGTGCCCTAACGCACCTTAATCCGTTAGTGTGATGACCGAAAGGTCATCCTAAGTTAATTTAGCTAAATCTGTGTTCCGAGGCCCCGAAAGCCTCCGTTAATCTCACCCTGATATGTGTGTGCATCCTGGGCAGGTAGCCGGGAAGCTTTTATGTGAAAACTAATCGATCAGCGGTGCAGTCGACGGTTCCGTGCCTTTCCCTCTCAAGTCGTCCGCTTGAGGGTACCAATATAGACTTCTATAGAAACCTTACTCTGATAATAACTGTACATGCATCATGATCAAACCTAGTAGGGGCTAATTGTTGTCCGCATAATAACCCTCTAAGAAAAGCTTGTCCAAAGCCTACCGGGATTTCCATAATCCCAACGGGCACAATCACAATATGTGCATTATTTGGAGAAAAAATGCCGATATGCTAATCGTTAATGTGTAAGTACTCGAATCCGGAGGGGGAAAGGGTCTAACTTTATTTATTTTGCAGAAAATGAGGCACGAAGCCCCCACGTTCGGCGTGGTCGGGAATATACCACCTTTATTGTTGGATTGGTGGGAAAACATTTCGCCAAGCGACAAAAATCACGTGAAGAGGGTTCTCGGAAAGTTACCCTCCGTACTAGACATCCAACTAAATAACATGTTGATCGAGGCTGCTACCATGTTTTGGGACGGAGAAAGGGCTGTATTCCATTTTTGTAATATATATATATATGACTCCACTTTTAGAGGAAATAGGAGGATTCGTTGGGTTACCCTGGGAGTCCCGGTTTGTTAGTGCTAGAAAATCACACTCCTAGGGGGTTTCTGAAAATGATGGGTCTAAGGAAAAATGATGATTTAGCATACCTGAAGAATTCCTACATACCTTTTTACTTCCTCTACGAACGATATGGACACAACAAATCCTATCGTATTTTTCATGATGAATTCTCCATCACTTACCCGGGTTGGACTCATCGTCGGGTTTTCGTATTCATCGTCTATTTTCTGGGTATGATAGTGTTCCCAATCCAAGGGTCAGGATTCATACCAGGATGGCCATTGTAACCAAAGCTTTAATGGAAGGGATTGAGGGACAAACATATACTATTTTCCCGATGATCGTAGCGGAGATGTACCAAGCTCTGGATCGTTGCAAAAAGGGGTTCAAATATTTTGAGGGTTGTAACTTGTTGCTACAAATTTGGTTGTTGGATCATCTTCAAAGATGCCAGTATCGCCAAGAATTTCGACGAAGACCATGAAAGGACCACATAGATATCCACCATCCGAAAGGAATGACCTTCATCCCAGGCAGGTTTGCACAACCGGAGAATGCTATAAAATACAGTTTTTTAACAATCTGACCGAGGACAAGGTCCATTGGATGTTCGAGTGGTTCCCTACTAGCAAATTCATCATCAAATCCAGGGATGTTCCGCATTGGTGTTGATTGGATTAAGGGGCATATATCCCTATGTTCCTATCAGGGTCATGAGACAAGTTGGTAGAAACAAGTCATACCGCGAGTTTCCAAAATGAGTCATTACAAAGCATATTTTCAAGATGATGCCATTCTATACAAATGTGAGGCCCAGCACATGTGGAATTTGAAAATTATTGTGGAAAAGGATACCATCGGGCCAGATCGATACCACACAGGTCATGTGTACTTCTACCCATCATAGTTGGATGATAGCATAGCAGGAATAGTCGAGCCAGGGGTCGGTCGAGGAAAGAGGGTCATAGATAAAGATGCTACAACACAAGACAAACATGGAGTCAATTAACGAGTGGAGGGAAATGGCTACAGAATCGACAGAAATGTTGGAATATCTGGAGCTGTTTCTAATGGAATTAGAGGGGAAGATGAGAAAAAGAGTCATAGACTGTCAGAATGCAAAGGGAAATGAGGGAGGACACCTAGCAAGGGCGTATCTGTTATTGGACATGCATGACCTGGGGAATATGATCGACGAGGCCAAGAAGGCCAAGCCTGGAGAAGGTCCATCTAGGACCAATTAGATTAAGATTATTTGTTTTTAGAGTCGTTTTGGAATTCAAATGTAATAAGGTAAATGACATTAGTGACTCATTTATTTATTATCGTTTTTAGGTTCATCTTGTTTACTACATTAATGAAATGAGGCAGCTATCGGCATTAAGTTTCTCCAAATCTACGTGTCGCTAGGCCTACCTCGGGCACAATGTGTTTCCAAAATTAGGATGCGAATTTATATTTCTGCAATACGTGTTTAAATACCGCAAATATCTTTTTAAAATCCTTACTGACTTGTTTACCTTTTTCTTTTTCTTTATTTTGATTATTTCCCTCCCCTAAGGTTGGTTCGCACATACTGGCATCGTCAGCATACCATACCAGATCTAGAGGCCCTCCACCTCCTCCTCTTCCAAGTGATCCGAAAAGTACGGGGAAAGCTAAGATGCAAGATATGAGTGGTGTCAGGAAAGACAACGCTACACATGTAGAGAATGTTGAGACTTCAGACAGTCGGAGTACTCTGGCACAAAATGATTTAATCCTGCGGTTGGATCAGAAGATACTAGAATTGCAAGGAGAACTTGAGTAGCATTACTATTTCTTACCTTGATGAACCAACAACTGTGACATGTAATGAGACAACGCAACACAAGGATAGTTATTTGGAAGAGATAGAAGAAGAATATGTGATACATGAGGAGATCGTCAGAGAAGTTGAGAACTTTGAGAACAAACCTAAGTCTAACCTCGATGAAACCGAGATAGTCAACTTGGGAGATTTTGAAACCATCAAAGAAACTCGCAGAAGCATCCATTTGTCACCGTCAGATAAAGAAGAGAATAAGAGTACATTTTTGCATGGTCGTATGACGACATGACCGGGTTGAGAATATCCATAGTGGCTCATAAGTTTCCTACCAATCCAATATGTCCGCCAGTTACCCACATTTTTAATAAAATACCTTGTGCGTTCGCACGCTCCCAGGCGCGTTCGCACAGTGTCTTCTCCTCTCCCTCACGCGAGCGCAGCACTGTGCACGCGATCACACAGTGTACCAGCTACCCTTTCCCCCACGCGCCAAGACCCCCTGTGCGATCGCACCCTCTCCTACGCGATCGCACAACTTGCACTCCCTCTACTCCGCGATCGCAGCTCCTCAAGTGCGATAGCACAGAATAAATTCTTGGACCCCCACTCACCGTCCTATGCAATCGCATAAGACACCGCGCGATCGCATAGAGGAAATTACACCCTGCAACACACCAGTAAAACATCAAATATTTCAAGTCCGGAAGTGTCCGTTAATCACCCGAAATCAATCCCGAGCCCCTCGGGACCCCATCCAATTATACCAAAACATCACATATGATCATTCAAACTTAGTTGCACCCTCAAAATACCAAAACTAACATCGAAACACCAAAATCACATCGGATTCAAGCCTAAGAACTTTGAAATTTCTAAAATCTACCAACGATGCTGAAACTATCCAAAACAACTCCGATTGACCTGACATTTTGCAGACATATCCAAATGACATTACGAACCTATTCCAACTTCCGTAATTCCATTCCGACACCGATAGCCTATTTTTTACTGCCGACATCACAAAATTATTCTAAACACACTCCTAAGTCCCAAATAACCTAACGAAACTATCTGAGCCATAAAATTTTCATTCTGAGGTCGTTTACCAATAAGTCAACTCTCAGTTGACTTTTCCCATTTTAAGGCTATTTTTAAAGACTAAGTCGCTAAACTCTCACTACAACCATTTCGATTTCAAGCCTACCAACTCTAACACATCAACAACAGTATATCAAACCTATCACAAGTCAATAACAGTAATTATAATGCAGGTTCTACGTAACGACAGACCAGATCGTTAAAAATTTGATAGGGATGTATGACTTCTTTAAACAGAGTAGCTCATCATTTTTCATGAAACCCAACATCTTTAGAAAATGGCGGGCGGTGTTAATATCTGGAACTAGTAATCCTGGACTATCCCATGGAAACTTAGTGAAACCTCGTATTTCTTCCAGGAGAGGAGCCATTTATATTTTGCCAAATAAAAAGACGGCCCTTTTTCTCGTCCCAGAACACGGTAGCGGCCTCAATCCATGCCCTGTTTGGTTGAATGTTTAGCCAGTATGGAAAATTAACCAATACTCTTCTCATATGGTTCTTGTCGCAAGGTGCAAGGTCTTTCCACCAGTCAAGTAGAAAAGTTGGGATGTTTTGGACCCTACCGAACCTGGGGACTTCGTGATTTATTTTTTGCAAACAAAAAAAAGTCAGCCCCTTTCCATCTCCAGATTTGTCTGTTGACGCAATAATGCTCAACACATTGGCTCATTTTCTCCAAGAAATGCACATAATATGATAGTGTCCATTGGGATTGTGGAAATCCCGTCGGACTTTAGACAAGGTTTATCTTAGCAGGTTGTTACGCTAATAACGCTCCAACCCGTACTAGGTTTAGCATGATGCGTGCACACTTTAAGTTGGAGTAGGGTTTGTAGAATAGTCTAGACTAGTACTCCCAAGCGGACAACTTGAGAGGGAAAGGCACGGGACCGACGATTGCACCACTGATCGACTAGCCTACCACAAATAAGCCTTTCTGATTTTAAAAAGGGTAATATTGGAATTGGACCGAGTAGAGTATGATGTGGAGCATGATTTATGCATAGATAATAACGCGTTGCCAAGTAT
Source organism: Nicotiana undulata (assembly GCA_005239495.1). Taxonomy (NCBI): domain Eukaryota; kingdom Viridiplantae; phylum Streptophyta; class Magnoliopsida; order Solanales; family Solanaceae; genus Nicotiana; species Nicotiana undulata. The sequence continues at coordinate 10,874 of MDKH01066734.1, read as the reverse complement.
TTGCATGAAAAAATATGTGAAAGCAGTAAATACAATAGCAAAGTAAACATGGAAAACGTAGAAAAAAAAAAGATAAAAGCAATAAGTCAGTTTTGTTCGTAGAATATATGCAAGAATGTAATAAAGCAAGTAAGGAAGTAGGCATGATATAGCAGTTTTTACAAGATAAAAGAGCGGTCATAGCATGTAATAGTGAATAGGGGAAGGGATGTGCATGCCATAGCAGATTTAAACAAATAAAGGTGAGAAAGGGAAGGGATGTGCATGTAACAGAGAAAGCAATCCACATAAGCCAAGTTCATTATGGTAATAGCCTAAGTGTAAATCCCCAGAAGAGTCGCCATGCTGTCGCGCCCCTTTTTATCATGAAATGGGTATTAAAATAGAAGAGTAGCCACCTAACGGCTTTAAGGTGCATTAGGGTGTCTATTATGCAAATAACTCTATTTGACTAGTTAACGCCACCAAAGATCGGGAAATGGCTCAAATTACCTCGAAGAAAATATGTTAGGCACTCTTCGAGGTTCACAATTACGGGTCCCGACCGAACTTAAAACCATGTGGATTAGGCTAGGTGATCATATAAACAAGGAAATATATAAGTCGAAGAGGTTCATTATAACACAAATGAGAACTGGTACAAATCTTTAAGGACTACAAGGATACGACTACAATGCTCTATATTAAACGACAAAGTGTGAGTACCAAGTATATAAAAGAGGGGGTGTCCTAAATATTTTAGCCTAAAGGATCATCCCGTGCAAAATAAATAATACTTCGCAACTCCTTTAGATAAGAGTTTCTCATATTATTTAGCGAGCACAATCTATAATCTCTTGCCACCCGACTACTATGTTGAAGTTGTTTACCTAAATCATTCTAATTCAATTCTAAGTCGTGTCCTATACGTGCACTACTCGTCCCATGCCTATGGTCTGGGAGGCTTTGGACCTCTATTTGGGTGGTTCTAGACTCACTTAGGTTGCTCAAAATGATAAAAATAATCACGCATACAAGACAAATAAGACTACACATAATAGCAAAAAGTGACTCACAGTAGCCTCCACACATAAACAAAGAAGCACTCAAACTGATTTTCTGATTCACGTAGGGGAACATTTGGAACATAAGACTTAAGAGTCCTTTGGTACTATAAGCATGATCTCTATGTGATTCCAGTATCAAACAGGTAATGCTGCATTTTTAGGCTACTGTAGAAACATATTAAATCGTTATAAATTCTATAGGAATGGTATCTAGGTAGGTAAATCATATTGTGTTGCTGCACCCTATAGACATATTATCTAGAAGTGTTGAATAGCATACATGGAACAGATGTAGAAGATATCAGAACTAACATGTTTAACAAGTTAAGTTAAGTGTGTGCATGACTCTTATAGGCATGATGTCTATCATTGTACATAAAAAAAATATGCTAAACAACAAGTAGAGCATATATACCTTATAGACATATTCTCCAGCCTTTCATAAAAGTATTAGAATACCCTGGCTCTCTTTTACTAATTTACCCATCATTAAATTTTACAAGCTATAACAAATCACCATTAAATAATTACAGGCCCAAATACAATATAAGATAACTCAACAGTATATCTGGGTCTTCGAATAGACGCAAGACTTCATGCAGATAGTAGGCCCAAATGATGCTAATTATTAAGAATGTATGCTAAGTTGGGAAGCACAAGTAATAGAACTAGTCTCAAACTGCAATTAGCAAACTATTCTAAGATAAATCATACTCAAATTGGAAAACATATGTAACGACCCGGCCGGTCGTTCCGTAAGATTAGCCTCATTTTCCCTGTCTCAGCTTTTTCATGTGCTAATTAACCTAATTATGATGCGTTGGGTCGGTTGGTTCGGGTTCGGAGTGGTCGTGGTGAGAACTGAGACACTTAGTCTCTTAAATTGGCTTAATATTTAAAAAGGTCAACTGGGAGTTGACTTAATGGTAAACGACCTCGGAATGTAAATTTTATGACTCGTATAGCTTCGTTAGGTGATTTGGGACTTAGGAGTGTGTTTGGAATGTGGTTTGGCTGCCCGAAGTAGAATTAGGCTTGAATTGACAAAAATGAGTTTTTGGCGATTCCGGTAGGTAGTGGAAAATTAGCTATCGGGGTCAGATTGGAATTCCAGAAGTTGGATCAAGTTCGTAGGGTCATTTTTGATATGTGTGCAAACTTTCAGGCCAATCGGACATGTTTTGGATGGTTTTGGCATCTTTGGTGAAATTTAGAAGTTTCAAAGTTCAAAGGCTTGAATCCGATGGGAATTTGGCGTTTTTGCATAGTTATTGGTGTTTTCATGGCTCAAGTAAGTTTTAATGAGGTTAGGGCATGTGTTGGCATGTTTGGTTGAGGTCTCGAGAGCCTCGGGTGAGTTTCGGGTGATTAACGAATCGATTTTTGGATTTGGGAGATAGTTGTTTTGCTGGTTTTTGTTGCAGGTATTTTTACTCTTTGCGATCGCGTAGAAGGGTCAGCGATCACGTAGGCTAAGTTGGGAAGGGGTGAAATTTTCTCTATGTGATAGAAGGGGTCAGGTTGCGATCACGTAGGTCAATAAGGTTGTTCTACGCGAACGCGCGGCCAGGGTCACGATCGCGTAGAGGAGACTGGGCTGGTGAGGAGTGGAAGGTTTTTGTTAGTGCAGTCGCGTGGGGAGAGGCGTGATCGCGTGAGTGGTGAAGGAAGAGCTTCGTGATCGCGTGGGCTATTCCGGGATCGCGTAGGGTAAGTTGAGAGGCAGTGGGTATTTGTGCTTCGCGATCAGATGGCTTTGTCCGCGATCGCGATTAAGGAATTAGACTTGGGCAGAATGTTTAAAAAGCCATCTTCACGAATTTCAGTCTATTTTCTCCATTGTTGGGCGATTTTGAAGCTTTTGAGAGGGACTGGAGAGAGAATCGAAGGGAAACACTTGGAGGTAAGATTCTTGACTTCAAAACTTCATTCTATGATATTTTCTAAGCAATTAAACCTGAAATTAGTGGGATTTAAACCCAAAAATGGGGAAGTTGGAGACTTTAATTGAGTAAAATTTTAGGGGAAATTGTGTTCCTATTTTGATGTTGTTGGTATGCATAGACTCGTGGGAGGATAAGGATTCCGGTTTTGTGATTTTTATCGAATTTCGATATGTGGTCCCGTGGGTCGGGTTTGGCCAATTTCGGGAATTGTGCCTAATTGTGATAAGTTTCGAATAGCTTTCATCTACTTAGTATATTTTGATGTTATTAATCTGATTTTGATATACTCAGAGCATTTGGGAGCCGATTCGAGAGGAAAGAGCATCGCAGAGTAGTTTTCGGGTCGGTTTGAGGTAAGTAACGATTGTAACTCTAGACCTAAGGGATGAAATCGGGTATTTCGTATTGTTTGATAAATGAGTTGACACACATGCTAGGTGACGAGCGTGTGGGCATGCACCGATAAGGATTGTGACTTGGTCAGTCCCGTAACGACTACTAAGTCGTGTATTTGATTTGAAACTTATGATATTCTGTATTTTAGAGACTTATACTTTATCATGGGTTGTATGCCATGTTTGGGGCCTTGTGCCGACCTGTTTAGACCCTCAGGGGTAATTTTCCAATATTCTCACACTATTTTTGATAGAAAATTTATGAACTCAGTCATGCTTTATATTTGTTGTTGTTATCACTGTTATCACACTGATTTAGAATACTGAGAGGTATTTTGGGCTGACTCCCGTTAGTTGAGATGAGTTGCCCGAGTGGCTTGTGAGGATGACTGAAGGAGGCCGAGAGCCGAGTATGTGAGGATAGATGGATCGGGCTGCACGCCGCAGCAGATATTACTCCCTGCACCTTTGTGTGCAGAGCCAGGTACCGGGCCAGCACACTAGTTGACTTCTCACTTGACTTGGAGTTGATCGAGGATAGAGGTAGCTGCTTAGCGTCCACAACTTGCCTCCTTTCCATTTCTAGTTTAATTTTCGTACTTTCTGGACTTTTATTAGTAAATTCACATTATTATACGGTGTATTTACTTCTTTAGATGCTCATGGCAGTTGACTCGAGATGTCTGGGGCGGTGTTAGATTCGATAGTTTTGGTTATTATTATTGCTGAACTTGTCTTAAAAAGTGAATCTTTAATAGAATACGATAATATATATGTAAGAAACGGGAAATGTTATTTTCATTTATGTTAGATGGCTAGCTTAGTTTCGATATAGGCGCCTTACGGCCTGTTTTGATTTTGGGTCGTGACAACATATGAGGCAAGTTCATGTTTATCACACCAGAAACAAAGTTTAAGAGCAGTAGGATTATTTCAAGCTAAGTTTGAAAACTCAGCCTGGTCTAGAACTATCCTAAGGAGCCTTAAACATGGGTTCAAACATGGGAATCTAACAGTGTCATAGGAAAGACTATATAGACTTAACATAGAAACTTTAACATAAGAGCCTAATGACGACAACTAATTTGCAAGGATTAACATGTGAACTGTTCTGGTAAATACCAACCATCACACCAGGTTTTACATTCAACAGATGAGCATTCCTAAGGCAAGCATGCATCACACGAAGAAAGATGGGATAGACTAAGCATATGTCGGATTTCACCCAATTGGTCTTGAAATGATCAATGAACATATGAAATTAAAGCAATAAGTTTGCCTAGGAATTGTAACAGTTTTGTCACATAGAATTTATATAATTACAGGGTGACTTTAGAGAAGGGGTCGTCTGTACATGAAAGTCTTAGCAAAGACACACTCCAATGGGTTCTAGGCATGCATTGATCCCCTAAGAGGATCTATTTCATGACAAACAACAGACCAATTTACACTTAAACACAAAGGTGAGAAATTAATCAAGTTGGACACTGATAACGGGAATGCACTATGGCTATCAAGTTAAGCTAAGGACTTAGACATTATTCTCATAAAACTTGTAGAGAAATGGCAAATTACACATATGAAGACTCAACATGAAGACAGTAATTTGAGCAAGAGCATAGTCTAAAAAGTGTTTTGGCAAAGCAACAAAATCATCATGAATCATCTTAGCTATCCTCATGTGGGTAAACATCAAAATTTGCACAGGATTGAAGCTAATGAAACTACAGAGTGGTGCTAAAACAAGCAGAACTGTATACGCAGTAGCATAAAATCAAAACTAACTCAGAGAAATCTAAACAACACTAGTACATATAACACATACAAAAGGAGTACAAGTACTAGAGGACAGGGCACTAATGAGTTGCAAACAAATGAATAAATAAAATCTCAAAAACAACAAAAATTGCAGGTGAGTGACGAAAGACCCCGAACACTCAGTGTTTCAGAGTTCACAAGGGCCTAGAAATGGACCATGAGCAGTGCTTGCACTAGAGAAGGGTCGGCAGAATATGGTGGCCCTGGCTTCCAGCCGGCCAATAGCTCCATTTTAGGATAGTATCGAATAAGTAAGAGTGAGGGGATAGTTCTTAAGGCAGTTTCATAAAATATTCAAGTGTCTCAGAAGAAGCGAACGAGTGAGAGAAGAGTATAATGAGAGTAATAGCAGTCAAAATTAGGCCTTGTCCTAAGGGGAAATTGGGGAGGAGTTTATATAGCGACCAATTAGGATGAACAAACATGGAAAATAATCCAATAAACGTAAATAAGGAAGGAAAAGATCACATGACATAAGTAATAAAACCAGCCAAAAGAAAAATTGGAATCCAAAGCCTAAATTGGAGCTGGATTTAGGGCAAACCGTGAACAAGCCTCAATAACGACATAATCACTGAGGATATACCATATACAAGAGAAATTTTCTCTTCTTAGGTGTATAGAACCACAATCGCACCAAGAACCATAGAATCAAAGCGAGATCTGCGAGAATCAAACTTTCCATAAGTACAATGGTAACTAAAGTTACCATAAATGAGTGATAGTAGCGGAAAAGGTAAGTAGGATCCGCGTACAAACGCGTGCAAAGAAGGAATAAGAGAGAATCTCTATGGTCAGCTAGGGTTAGTATGAGAGTGGAGATATGAGAAAATACGGAGGTGACTGGGCAGGGGAAATGGTCTATAGGGTTTGGGAGAGAGGTTATAAGGAGAGATGGGGATTTATTACAGGTCTTTGATCATTTAAGATCAACGTCCAAGATCGAAAAGGGAGTGGGGCGGGTCGTTTAAAGGGGTACCGACTGGATTGATATTAAGGGGTTGTTTGAATTGGGTTGTAAAATTAGGCCATGGATTTTTGGGTATTTGGGCTGCTAATGTGGTGCGAAAATAACTCACAATTTGGCCACAAATTAAAATAAATAAAATTATTGATAAAGTAATTTATAAAAATAATTAATAGATAATAAAATATTACTTTTGCAATAAAGTGATTGAAAAATAATACCTTAACATTACAAAAGAAACAAAAAGCTATTTGGCATAAATAATGTAAAAAAATGTAATTAAGTACGGCACATAGGCTATTATTTCAAATTTGTGTAAATAGCCTAAAAATAGTGATATAATTACGTCAAAGGAGGTAAAAACATTGTGAACCCTATATGTGAATACAAATAAAAAAATTTGGATACTTAAATCATCACATAATAATTTAAGAGATAGTTAATACATATTCAAGTAATTTAAATGCAAAAAAATTAATTTAAAGCTTTAAAAATTATATAAAATACTTGCATAAATCTTATAATGATGCGAAATTATATTTTGAACGTATATATACACTATTGAAAAGATATGAGTGAAAATTGGGTATCAACAAGCACCATCATACAACTTGGTGTATGGAATTGAAGATGCAATACCCGCAAAGGTCGATATCATCTTTGAGAATTATCCAGGAAGACAAGTTAGATGATGCATAATGGATACATGTTCGACAAGAACAAACCATGATCATCGATAAAAAGAGGATGGACGCAGTGCGTCATGGTCAGTTGTATTATAACAAGATGTCCAACACACTCAATAGGAAAAGTGAAGCCTAGGCAGTTCGCACCAGAGCAGTTGGTTTTGAAGAAAATATTCCCCCATCAAGAAGAGGATGAGGGGAAGATCAAGCCAAATTGGCGGGGTCCTTATGTGGTCCATCGACTATTGTCGGGAAGAGCATTAAATCTAGCAGAAAGGGATGGCAGAGTAAGCACAAAGCATATCAATTCATACGTAATCAAGAGATTCACATTTGGAGACAATGGAGTGGGGTTTTGTTGTAAAAGAACTATGCTCGACCTGACTTCCCATGATGAAATACGTAGGCAACCCATGTAGGGTCCGGTCCCCCTTTGTAATAGAAAATCCAATTATCATTTTCATGTACTCAAAACTATGCCACGACATAATTTCCTTTGGCAGGAATACATAGGCAATCCACATAATATTCAGTCATCTATTGTAATTGAACTATATTTTGGCCTGATTCCATTAGGAGATGTAGGAAGTCTGAATCAAACTCAGTCATATCATTCCAAAATTCTATCATTTTGCATCTATTGCAATTGAACTATGTTTTGACCCGATTATATTTGGATATGTAGGATTCCTGAGTCAGGCTGAGTCATTTCATTTCATCATTTCATTATTTCGCATCCACGAACTACGTTTAAACATGATTCTATTTTGATTTATAAGCAACCTGAAAAGATTTATTCATAACCCTAACAAAAGCCTTTGGGATACATTGCCTAGATTATGAAGTAACCACATTAGCAAGAAGCTACATCATCAGGGTACATCCGGGAAATGTAACGACTTCTCTAGTCATTTTGAGAATTTAAGTACCGCTCGGTGGCATAAGGTCCTGAGTAGCTTCATATTTTGTGTATCGACTTACGTGTGTGGTTGAATTCGGTTACCGGATGGTTCAGAGTCAAATCGGAAGAAAGATTCAAGTTTTGGAAGTTTAAGCGGTAAGAGTTGACTGAAATTTGACTTTTTATGTATACAGCTCCGGAATGGGTTTTGGATGATTTTAACAGCTTGTATGGTGATTTTGGACTTACGCGTGCATCTATATTTGGATTTGGAGGTCCATAGAGTAATTTGGAGCATCTCGGTGAAAGCTGGAAAAGTTGAAGTTTGGAAGGTGGAGAGGTTTGACCAAGAGTATACTTTGGCAATATCGTGGTCTTTGAATGCGATTCCGAGAGTTAAAACAACTTCGTTATGTTATTTGGGACTCACCTGCAAAATTTGATGTCATTCCGGGTTGATTTGATATGTTTCGGCGCGGGTTTTAGAAGTTAGGAGATTTGAAAGTTCATAAACTTTATTCATGGTGCGATTCGTAGTTTCGACGTTGTTTGTACTCTCTGATCTTCGACTCTTAGCCAGTTTTGCAGCCTCATAATTCATGTGCGGTCCGCAATTTGTACAAGTGCTCGCTAAATATTTCTTCTTCTTTTTTCGGCCGCAAATGAAATTTTGCGGTCCGCATTTTCATCTACGGCCGCAGAATTTCTTCTGCGGACCGCACATTGTGTGATTATACGCCGTTTGTTGCCTTGTGCTTGGACTACTACTCTTTGAGCCAGACTTCATCTCGAAAGACCGACTTCCAATATTCCTACAAAAACGTCCAGAGCCTCAGTGAATTGCGAACCACAAAAGATTTGTGCGAACGCAATCCTAATAATGCGGACCACATAAGAGTTGCCTTGCGGCCGTAGTCTAAAAATGTGCGTCCACAAAAGAATGCCTTGTGGCCGCAGTGCATAAATGTTCGACTGCAGAACTCCAGATCCTGCCAGATGAAGAATATGTGGACCGCACATAAAATTGTGCAGCCGCAGAACCTCCCGAGGGGTATTTTTGTCCGAGAATTTTTGCCTTGTATAAAGAGACGAGTTTCACAAAATTGGGTCACGTTTGAATCTCTGAAGTTGTTATAGCCTTTTGCTTTTGCTATTTTGGAATGTTTTGCATTTCTTTGGTGAATTTACAAAATATTTAATCATTTTTAGCTTCCATTATGAGTTTAATCAGTTGTTCTTCCTATTTTCTTCAAAACCCATTATGAGTAGCTAGACCTTTACTAAGTTTGCGACCAAACCCAGTGTGTAAACCTTATGGGTATCTAATTTAGTCTTTTTTTATGATTGGATGTTTATTATTTAGCTTAGTTCATGATAAAAATTAATGGTTGTAAACATTAATTCATGCCTATTTGACTTAGTCTCTACGTGAGAAAGAGAGACCTAGTCTAGGATAACTTAGCTAACAAGGAATTGGGTCAATTGAGAGATTGATTAACCCAATTAAAGAGTTCACCTAAAAAGAAAGTAATAACCCTACTTGAGCTCGTATCAACTATTTTTAGTTATACTCATATGGTCTTGAGAAAGCCAAATTGGGAAACCACTTTCTGATCTAGAGGTATTTAGTGGGTAATTTAGAGTTGATAGCTATAATATACCCCAATCAACAAAACAAGAATTAAAGTCTTTATCCCATTATGCAAACACCTAGGCAATGGTCACAACCCTAGGATTTTTATCCATTTGGAAAAAGCTTATTAATAATTATCTCTAGTTTTCTTTCTTTACGAATTGCAATGCCAGCGGCGAAACTGCAGCAACATCCCCTCTCCTTACAGTCAAGTGGTTGAACGCCTTTGCAATCATTAGAGTAACATTATAATTAGAAAATAACTCATTGTTGTGGAAGTGAGTCACTCACATTGAAATATATACCCCTAAGTCCCATCTTATCTCCCTGTGGATTTGACCCCGGCTTTTAGTTGGGTTTCTATTATTGCATACGACTGATACATATCTCTTTTGAGGTGTGCATTTGGACGTGATCATATATAAATCATGAATATACAACACATAATCTAATATATGAGTGTTGAATACATGACAATGAGATATGATAAAACATGAAAGGCAGTGGGCGAAAAATAATAAAGCAGTAAACTAGGATGTGGAACTAATAAGCAATAACAAAAGAAGCAAAGGAGATAGGACTGGACTCTGGTGGTTGGGCCTCAATAAGATAAGTCGAGCAATTAAGAAGCGCAACTATAGCTAACTGGACTCTTCAGGAAATGCTGCGAGTCTGGTTTGGGCCTAAGTTCATTAGGAACTCAGCAATCCTAAACGTATACATTCCCAAAATAATAAAAGAAGGTCATTAGAAGTATATCCAAATTATCCACATATTCGAATATAGATGACAGGTATATAGATAAATAATTGAAATAAAGAAAAATTAATATTGTAGGAAGTTATACTAATGTGATGGTTGTACTTCGCAAATAATTCACATTGAAAAGCTTTCATTGTCATTAAAAATTGAATCACAAAGAGCTAAATTTGTCAATGAATTAAGGGCCAAGGAGAAAATTTCACTCAAGGTCGATGCTCCCTTCGAATCCCCCGACACTTCAAAGTTCCCAATGGACTCAAGACCTAGTGCAAACCTCCCAAGAACTGGAGTCAATAGTCATGAGCATCTAAGAATAAATAAATCTAACTCTACTAAAACTATAATATATGTCTCTGAATCAAATGCTAAGACTAAATAATGAGGGGAAATGGAGAAGCTGTGGACGCTGGACAGCTACCTCGAAATCCCGTAAAAATGCTGCTACCACACTGCGTCAGCTACTGCTGCGAACTAGTACCTGGATCTATGCACAGAGGCACAGGGAGTCTTTATGAGTACGCCAACTTAGTAGTAATGAAAATAAATCACAGTCTGAGTAATATAAACACACAGAACATGTACACAATTCCACAAACCAATAAAACACCAAGTCAGCACGTAACATTCATCAATCATAAGTTCGAAATCAATTTCCAAAAAACCTTTGAAACAAGTGCAATATCAGTATACCTCAGTAAAATTCTCAGTAAAACCAGTGTG
>ML244180.1:0-50501 GCA_005239495.1 Nicotiana undulata | reverse complement strand
GTGAACCTAGTGCTCTGATACCACGTTGTCACGACCCAGAATCCTAATCCGGGTCGTGATGGCACCCGACGACAGGGTTAGGCAAGCCAACACAATTTACACTAAGTGATACCATTCCCATCTAATTAAACAAGTCAAATATTACCAGTTTATAACAACTAACATGATACTAGCCTTGAGTGAAGGTAAAGTCATAGTAGATACAAAGCCGAAATAAGACATACACATTCTTGTACAACCCAAACCCAAAATATATACATATACACTACGTGTGTGTGCCAGGAACTAGTGTCACGGGTGTCACGGGCAACTACTGAATATACAATGACTAAAATATATACGGAGTCTCTGTTTGAATGAAATGGACAGAGAAATATAACAAACGAGATCCAGGGTACTGCTAGGAAGTCGCCGGGAGAGCAGCTCACCGTGAAGAATGACCACGCTATCAATATCTAGCACCGGCCTGATAGTCAAACGTGCCAGTCTCCGGACCTGTACAGTCAAGTACAGAAAAGAAAAGAAAGTGCAGCATGAGTACATATTAAATAAATATGTACCCAGTGAGTATCCCGCCTAAACTCGAAGAAGTAGTGACGAGAGGTCGACTCGATACTCACTAAGGTCCAGCCGTGATAACATATGATAGAATAAGACGAAATACAGTAGGCATGTCAGGGAAATAAGCAACAAGTATATATATATCAAAGAAGAAAAATCCAAAGAATTGCTGAACTAAACAATAAAGCACTTTCAAGAGTAAGACCACCGAATGAAACAATAATCACAAATTCTTAGATCCGTCGTGGCGTACGGCCCGCTCCCATAAGGTGCCTTCTACACTCGCCGTGGCGTACGGCCCGATCCCATATTCGTTTCAATATTTTTTCAACACTGTCGTGGCGTACGGCCCGATCCCATATATTTCATAATTTCTCAACACTGTCGTGGCGTATGGCCCGATCCCATATATATTCAATTACTTTCAACACTGTCGTGGCGTACGGCCCGATCCCATATATTTCACAATTCTTTTCAATTCCATCGTGGTGTACGGCCCGCTCCCATATATTTCACAATTTCTTTTCAATTCTGTCGTGGCGTACAGCCCGCTCCCATATATTTCACAATTGTTTTTCAATTCCGTCGTGGCGTACGGCCCGCTCCCATATATTTCACAATTCTTTTCAATTCTGTCGTGGCGTACGGCCCGCTCCCATATATTTCACAATTTCTTTTCAATTCCGCCGTGGCGTACGGCCCGCTCCCATATATTTAACAATTCTTTTCAATAAAGCCTCAGAAAAATAACATGATGCAAAACATAATTTCATAGTACATATGGCGTTACAATAAATCATATGAAGCATTAGAAGGAAAACATATCAGGCATTACAAGAAAAGGCATATAAGGCATTACGAGAAAAGTATACAAGGCATGATGTGGTCCTAACTACCCGGACATAACAATAATAGATGCTACGTACGGACTCTCGTCGCTCGGCGCGTACGTAGCCCCCAAACAATTTACACATAGCATATACATCACCTATGGGGACAATTCCCTCTTACAAGGTTAGAAAGGAAACTCAGCTCGTGTCGAATCTACCCCTCGGACCACAATTTGCGCCCAAAACTCTGAACTCTACACCTGAGGACTCGCAACTAGCCAAAAGGTATACAGTAACATCAATGCATGCACAATGCGGGAAATTACCCTACTTATTTTACTAAAATCGCTATTCTTGAAGAATTTCCAAATTCCAACCCCGGTCCCGCATGTTCAAATTCCGAAAATTCTCGAAGGGATCACTCACCCATAGCCTAAGGATCATTAATGTGTGATTTCTACTTAAATTCATGGCCTAAAACGGATAATCACAAAATCCTCAAGAACCCTAAAATTACTACCTAATTCTATGGTTTTAGATAATTTAATAGTGAATTTAACTAAGAATTAATGTTTGAAACTAGTAAAACTATGGAATTTACTTACCTCAATAACAGTGGTGGAAGGTCCCTTGAAGAGCTCTCTAAAAACTTGAGGAGGAAGATGAAAATGGAGGAAAAATGCTAGGTCCCGTATTTTATAAAACTGCCCAAGGATTTCTTAACTGCGATGGTGACAAGGGGCATGCGATCACGAAGGCCAACTGGCCAGACCTCTGCGATCGCGGCAGAGGTCTTGCGATCGTGAAGGCCAACTTGCCAGACCTCTGCGATCGCGGCAGAGGTCCTGCGATCGCGAAGAACAAACTCACCCGGCCCAGGCGCGACTCTATGTGATTGCGATAAAAGGTTGCGATCGCGAATGTGAGGTACCCAGACCTCTGCGATCGCGAAGGGGAAGCTACGATCGCAGAGAACAATCAACAGCCCAGCAAAATCCTTCTCCGCGATCGCAACCCACCTTCTGCGATCACAGAGAAGGAAACCAGATAGCAAAAATTCTGGTTCTTTCAACTTAGCTCCCGGGGGTCTAAAACACACCCGAGCCCCTCGGGACCCCGTCCAAAAGCACCGGAAAGTTTGTATTCATGATACAGACTCGCTCGAACTTCCGGAACCTGAATAACAACAACGAAACTCGGAATTCAACCCCAAGACCAAATTGAATCAAAACTTAAGAACTTGAAATTCTAGAATTCACTTCAATGCGCCGAACCGGCCTAAACTACTCGGAATGACTTCAAATTTTGCAGACAAGTTATAAATGACATGACGGAACAATTCCCGATCTTGAAATTTCATTCGGACCTCGGGAACATAAAATCACCTTTCAAGCCAAATTTCAAATTCTTTAAAAATCCTCAAAACTTCATTAACTCCAATTTTTTCATTTTGATCCGAAACCAATCAATTCAAGTCTGTTTCTTACCAAATTTCACAGATATCTTAAATAACAACTATTGAACATGTTCNCTTCCGGGACCGTCGAATCACGGATCCGGGTCCGTTTACCAAAAGTGTTGACCAAAGTCAACTTTATTCAATTAATTTATCAAACATTTAACTCTCAATCAAGTTTTCACATAAAGGCTTCTCGGCTACGCGCTCGGGATGCGCACGCACATCGAGCTGAGATTAATGGAGGTTTTCGGGGCCTTGGAACACAGTCAAAATTAGATGCACATAAGATGACCCCTTTTGGGTCATCACAATCTCCCAAGTCACAAGCAAACCTAATAGAGTCTTGCGGATCGATACGGAGACGTCTGTATTTATCTTCGGGAGGCTATAGGGTGTTAGGAAACCTCTCTTTATTCATATTCTATCGTGCAATCGATGGTCTTACTAAATCTCGTTCTTCTATTCTCTCACATATGGTGAGGACTCGTGCAGCTAACGTTCCTGACCCGGGAGATGCCGCTACCCCCTGTCACACCTCATTTTTCACTACCCCGTATTGATGAAGGGTAAATAGGGAGTTTTTCCACTTTAAGTGACATTATTCGGATTTGGGATTTATTTATTATTTAAGTGTCGCCACCCGGATTTTTTACGATATTCCGGGACACCATTTTATTGAAATCCCAAACCGAGGAAATTTAGACTCTGTTTTAAGTTGTCTGCGACCAAAAATCCGAGTAAGGAATTCTGTTAACCCGGGAGAAGGTGTTAGGCATTCCAGAATTCTGTGGTTCTAGCACGGTCGCTTAAACTATCATTTTTGGCCTAAATTATCCGATTATTTACGTGTTTTAGCCTATTGCATAATTTAAACTCTTTGAAATTTAGCCGCTTTTGATAAGTATGAAATTATCTTGAAAACAAGTCACGAGAATGTGCACTTGTTATGATTTTGGACATGTTTCGATTACGCCACATGAAATGCACCCGCAATTGCAGCACGTGATTTTAATATAGTCTGAAGTTGAAGTCGGGGACATGAGTTGTTGCACCCGAGTGTAAATTACGTAGTCAAGACTAGGGTCGTGACGGTTTTAGAATGCCTGTTTTGAGGTGATATTCAATTATTCTTCACATTTGCTATTTTTGAAAGAGTGTTTTGGTTTTAAGGTTAATTAGGACGTTTTATGGATTTATCTTTAAACAAGTCACGATGGAGTGGACTTGTTATTTTGAGCACACGGCAAACACGTCGTATGAAATGCACCTGTGGTTGCTACATGCATTTTATTAGTTGTTTGAAATCAAGAATCAGGGGCATGAGTTGCCACTCCCGAGTGTAGTTTAAGGTAATGATCGATTTTTGTCAAATTTCAAACTAAAGGTATTCATTCTACTTAAGGATTGCCTAAAATGGTGTTCAATAGCCTAAAGATAACATGTTTTGGGCTATGGCCATATTTTAGCCCCAAATTATTTAACTCTTTTGGCCAATCCTATTTATGACTAATTGGGAAAGAAAAGAAGTTATAGAAATCAAATAGAGGCGTGCTAGCAATGACGGGTTTGTAAAGAAATCCTAAAAAAAATAGAGTCACTGATTGAAAATTACTCCCGCATTTAAGAAAAACGAATAAGCACTTTCAGATATTTTTAAGACATTTAACCAAACAATATTGCTCAATTCTGGATATATACGATTTAACTCATAAGTTACACATATGTGTCTACTGTTACAGATTCATTTAAGGGAACACCTTCTGAATTTGATGGAAATGTGGATCTATTTTCAAAGTTCATTAGGGGGCAAAACAATCAGTTCTTTAGGTAAATCACAGCTCCCTTTTTTTTGGTTTTCAAAAAGTTTAACGGGATACGAGATGATCTAGGAATAGCCTACTAAATTTAATTATTGGTGAGTGAATTTGATTAAACATATGTTTCTGTTTTCAAACTCCTGTTAGAACAAAACGGTTTTTTAGAGATTTCAAAAGAAATGCCTTAAAATTCAGTTTGAATGCCATACATTAAAGGCAAAACAAATGAATATGTACAGTCCAATCCCTTAAATTACAGGATTCAAAAGCGCATAAATAAACGAATAACAGTTTCTGAAGTGAAGATACAACTGCTAAAAAAATGGTTTCATGACTATTCAAGGCAACATACCAATAGGACTACTAATTAGCTGCTCCATTTCCAGATCCTTTGCATTATACATCCGCAGCTTTTCATTCACTATCCTTTATTATCTCGACAATAGACATGCTATGTACCTTTTAGAACAAAGCTGACCATTATAGGGGTCAGATTTCGATTCTAATAGTGTCAAATTGCAACGAAGTCCTGTTATGCATTGGGCTGGACTGAATCTGACTATGGGAAGGGGGTTAGATTCAAGTCCGATGATGCTACTTCATTTTTATAGTCATACCTATTCCGACTAGTATTCAGTCAAATGTTTTGACCACTATTAGCACTTTGAGGAGTAAATCCGACCATTGTGCGGACTCGGATTCCTTTCCTTAAGGCTTTTCTTAATTACAAACTTTATATCCTTTGAAAGGATAATTTCAGCAAGCTAGATTACTGCTTATGCACTGTGATGGGGTGAGTTTAACTATCAACAAGTCAAACTCATCTACCCTAATGCTAATACTAACATGATTCTAAACTATATAGAAACTTTGATTATTTAGGCATTTTTAGAGGATGAATCTGACCATTCAAAGGTTCAGATTCCTCAACTCTAATGCCCTTCTTAACTAATCACTTTATACCCTTTTGAAGGGTAAACTTTAACCATCTATACTACTGTTTGCGCACTATTACGGGGTGAATCTGACCATTGAAAGGTCAAATTCATCTACCCTAGTGCGATCTATCTTTCTAACAAACTAAGAAGCTAAAACAAACATGGAGTCTAACTACCAAATCTATTCTTGCATTTATGAATCAATATACTCAAAGAAACAGTCATACTAACTTCAAGAATTTCAGGTTTTTATATCAGATTATATAAACAAAAGGGAAAAGAGAACTCAGCTATGGGAGAAAAGATGAGGCAAAGAGAGGAATAGCAAAACTTAGAATCAAACAACAGTCATTTTTGACATAATCTCGAAACAAACAAGAGTCAAACATTACAGTATTAAACTAACAACAGATTCTGAATCCAAACAACTTCATTTAAGGTTCGATGTTACATACCTTTTCGAAGAAAATGTTCACAAAGAATCCTGACCAAATAAAGGTCAAGAAAAGGAAAAAGTCAGCAAGGAGAAACAGGATTCAGCGACAAATAGCAAACCCCAACAAACCAAAGACAGCCTTAAACCAGAAGATAACCCAGAGATTTTGAAAATACTTTAAATCTTCAAGAATCAGAACAAACAAGGAAGATGAAAGCTCAGAAACAGTCAATCTACTGAGGAATTTTCTTCAAAAGAGATTAGATTTTTTTTTCTTTCTTTGTTTTCTAATATTCAGTATTCAAAATAATTTTTCAAGCTGCAGAGAGAATTTTCAGAGTGTAAAGAACCTCTTTAGACTAAGGGGAGAGGGTCTATTTATAGGTATTTGGGAATGGAATATTCCTTGGAATATTCCCTATCCAAAAGCTGAAATTAGTACCAAAATAGTACATAGGGCAGCTGTCAACCTTATCTTTGGGGCAGCTGTCAACCTTATCTTTGGGACAGCTGCCCCTATTCTAGAACTTTCTTACCCATTAAAAGACTCTTTTACCCTTTAAATCTGATTTCCTATTATACATTACCTGATGTACCCTTTGAAGTCCCTATATTTACCATTAGGTAACCAGGGTTACTTTCTTGGGTTTAGTTTAGTTAATTAACTCTAGTTAGCTTACTATTGTTGAATACTAGTTATGTTAACTATACTTTAATTGACTAACTAAAGGTTAATTGATTAAATGTTTAGAGTTAGTTTCATACTAATTACCTATGTTTAAGTTAATTAATTAAAGTAGGTCAATCAATTTAATTCTTTAACTTAAGCTAACTGATTTAGTTAAGTTAATTCAATTTGATTACCTAAAATCAGAGACTTAGTCAATTATTAAGCATAGGTTTAAATTAATTAATTGATCTGTTTAATTAGGCTTAATTAAGGTTAGTCAACTCAGTTTTCTTGACTTAGGTTAAATGATTTGTTTAGTTAATGAAACCTAAATTAATTATCCTAAACAGATTTTTTTTAGTTAATTGCTTAAAGGCTACCTAAGTTAGTTTCCAGGTTGAAGGAGTTGAAATTATTTGAATGTGAGACTAAGTTAATTAAGGGTGTTTAATTGCTTGATTATTTTACTCAGATTGACCAATATTTGAATTAAAATCAGTAGTTAGTTAAATTATTTTATTTAAACAATTTCATTAGGCTTATCTATCATTCATAGTTGATTATCTTAATTGACTGATTAGTTTCAAACTTACACAGATTTTTAACCTATTTGATCTTAGGTGAATCATTTTAGGAATTAGGCTAGATAGTAACTAATTAATTAGTAGCCAAACTTTGTTATTTTTATCAAGGTTAAATAATTAATCTCATATTGATTATACTTTAGATTAGTTAGATTGAAACTCCTTAGACTTGGGTTAATTGATCTTATGATTTATCTTACCTAATTAGCTAATCTTAACTAGGATTTAGGACTTAGATAGTTATTACAAAATCTCCTTTTTTTGAGGTTATCATTTAAACCAGATTAACTTTGCGTTTAGGATTTAGGCTAAGTTAATTTACGACCATTTACCGATTTAGAATTAACTAGTTTCCTAACAAATCATCAATTAATCCTAAAAGGGCTGACAGTCTTTAGACATGAAACAATTAATATTCAAAAATAAATCCTAAATGAATTTTCACTTAATAACAGAACTATTGATAATCAAAATTAGAGGCAGAATCAATTTAAAGTCTACAGATGCATATTTAGACTAGCATCCAAAAAGTCAGTCATGGAGAACTCACACAAAATCATAGACTAATTCAATCGAAATCCTAAACTCATATCTGATTATACTATGATTAACACTAAACCCTAACTAGTATTGGACAGAGACAACTAAAAATGGCTACGGTTCAAGGCCAAGAACATACATGGAAGCATATTGATTCAGAAGAATTAATAGAGTGAATAAAAAATCAGAGAAAACAGTCACATATTATCATGTATGAAAGCAGCAATATACGAGGATTTTAATAAAAGGGAAAATAAGAAGAAGACAGGAAAAAAAAGCCACAAAGGGAAAGGGGGTACCTGTGGGGGTGGTTTGACGAATTCCGGCGACTGTGCCGAAATTTGGTCGGACTCCGGTGGGTTTGAAAATGACTCAAACCCACAGAAATCAATAGCCCTCGTTGAGAGCTATCGATTCGTGTAGGTTAGAGCCATTAAAAGTCTTCCAATCAACTCATAGGAGAGGACTAGGGTTTCGGTTTTTTCAGATTTGAAATTGGAGGAGATTGAATGGGTTTTTGGTGAAATGGATAGTGGGATGTGATTGAGGGAGTCAAGGAGATCACATGGTAGAAATTTGAGGTTGATTGGTGGAGCTCCGCCGCCGGTGGCGATTTTCGGCCGGCGGAGCTAGGGCGGCAGACGGCGGGGTTACGGTGGGAGACGGCATGTCTCTAAAGGGGGATGAGAGACGATGAGAGAGACGGAGGGATGGGGGTTAGACTTTGAATTAATTGGGGTAGGGGGGCTTGGAACAGTTAAATACTACAGGGGTGTGGGGTTCCCAGCCGTTTGGATCTATCTCGATCAACAGTTGGGATTTGTCACTTATACTAAACGGGGTCGTTTTGGGATCTAGGGGGGCAGGCTGGGTAAGCCTTGGGCTGGGCAGGTGGGGTGGTGTAAGGATCATGTTTGGGCTTGGTTTATTTTGGCCCAATCTGGTTTTTAAGCTTGATTTCCCCATTAATTAAATAATGTCAACTAAGTTTAAACTTTAAAAAAATGTAGTAATTAATTTTGTCTAAATACAGATTAATTGATAAATTAATTAAGGGTAAAACAATTAAATTAGTACTTCTAATAATTTAAATAAAAAAATTTACAATTTTGTTTAAAAAGTAATAATTAAATTAACATTAACATACTTTATACCAAACAATTATATTTATTTAAATGATAACTAAGGTTATGTGCTCAACCACGCCACTTTAAATTATTTACGGATTTAAATGATAAATTCTGACTACATAATGTAAAATGAATTCACAAATAGCATCAAAATTCAATAAAACCCATAAAACTAATTAATTTACTTAGATTTTTGTAAGATTATACGATAGGCAAAAATCACGTGCTCACACCCCCACCGTCCGAGGCCGTGGCAGAGGCCGGGGGAGGGCACCAACCCAAGGTAGGGGACGAGGGCGTCCTAGAGTTGCTCCATTAGCAACCCATGAGGATCCCATTACTGAGGAGCAGGGTGAGGTTCCCCCAGCAGATCCAGCTCCGATGGATTTCATGATTGCACCAGGCTTCCAGGAGGTCATGGGTTGTATGATGCGGTTAATGGACACTATGACCCAGGCTGGTTTATTTCCAGCGGATCCTGCCACATCTCAGGCGGGAGGGGGAGTTCAGACCCCTACCGCCCAGGCCGCGGGTCATGCAGCGACAGTATATCAGACTCCGAGTATTCTGCCTGTGGGTGGAGCACAGCCAGCAGCAGCAGCACCAGAGCTTAGATCAGCTACGGACGGTGATCCGCAGAAGTTACTCGATAGATGGACACGATTGCACCCTCCTGTCTTCAGAGGTGAGAGGGGAGAGGATGCTCAGGACTTCATTGATAGGTGCAGGGACAAACTGCACAACATGAGGATCATGGAGTCCCATGGAGTTGATTTCACTGCTTTTCAGCTAGAAGGCAGGGCCCGCAGATGGTGGCAGTCATTTATCCTTGGTAGGCCAGCGGGTTCCCTTCCTCTCACATGGGAGAAGTTCACTCAGTTGTTCCTGGACAGGTATATTCCACCCTACGAGAGGGAAGAGCTGCGGTATCAGTTTGAGCAGCTGGAGCAGGAGCAGATGTCAGTGACAGACTACGAGGCCAGGTTTTCTGAATTGTTTCATCATGCCCTTATGATTCTTCCTACTGATGTTGAGAGAGTGCAGAGATTTGTAGGTGGGATGCACTCAGGTATTAGGTCCAACATGGCTCGAGAGGTGGAGATGGGTACTCCCTACCAGCTTGTGGTTGAGATAGCTCATCGGATTGAGGGTTACCGATCGAGGGGCAGAGAGCAGGGGCAGCAGGACAATAGAGCTAGGTTTTCTGGAGCTTTCATAGGTGCCTCGGCTAGGGGTAGAGGTCAGTTTGGTAGAGGCCATCCCGACAGGCCTCCATATTCGGCTCCACCACCACCTCCCCGTGGTGCTCCATTGAGACCATATTCCAGCGCCATGCCGGAGAGTTCTTACCACCCACCAGCCATTCAGGGTTCCTCCGGCGGGTATTCAGGTCATCAGGGTTCTTCTAGTCCTTACTTCAGTGCCATGCCAGAGGGTTCTCACCATCCCCCAGCTATCCAGGGTTCTTCTTCAGGGCAGCAAGCCATTCCACCAGCGAGGTGTTATGAGTGTGGGGCGTCAGGCCATATGAGGAGGACTTGTCCCAGGTTTTGGGTCAGGTCTTTCCAGCAGAGTTACCAGCCTACATACGCAGCACCGGTGCCCCGTCTACCCAGAGGTGGAGGACAGGCTAGTAGAGGTCGTCCCAGAGGTGGAGGTCAGGCAGGGGGAGCTCAACTAGCTCCTATTCAGTCCAACGGAGGTCAGTCTTCGGGTACACCAGCCAGATTCTATGCTATTCCGGCCCAAGCAGATGCAGTGGCCTCAGACGCCGTGATCACAGGTACTATTTCAGTATGTGGTAGGGAGGCATCAGTGCTATTTGATCCAGGATCCACTTATTCATATGTGTCAGCCTTATTTGCTTATTTTCTGGATGTTCCTCGCGAGTCCTTGGATTCTCCTATATATGTGTCCACTCCTGTGGGCGATTATGTGGTGGTAGACTGGGTCTATCGGCATTGTGTGATTACCTTCTGTGGGCTCGAGACCAGAGCGGACCTCCTGTTGCTCGACATGGTTGATTTTGAGACTATCTTGGGGATGGATTGGCTATCTCCCTATCATGCCATCTTGTATTGCCATGCCAAGACGGTTACTTTGGCCATGCCTGAGTTGCCTAAGCTGGAAGGGAAATGGAGAAGCTGCGGGCGCTGGACAGCTACCTCGAAATCCCAAAAGCTGACGTAACGTACATAGATGGCTACTGCTCCGAACCGGATCTGCACACAGACAGAGGTGCAGGGAGTAATGATGAGTATGCCAACTAAGTAGTAATGAAAATAAATCACGGTCTGAAGAATAAGAAACACACAGCAACAAATACACCAATTCACAAAACAGTAAAATACCAATAAAGTATACTTAAGTTCGAAAACCAATTTCCATAAAAATCCTTTGAAATAAGTATATTTCTCCAAATGTTTCTCAGTAAAAACTCCCAAAATATCAGTTTGAAAGATGAAACGAATCATAATCAAAACTCAGTAAAATATCATTATAAACTGCCCCTCTGGCCATTTCATCACTCATGTCACTGAGCACCTCACCATCACTCAGTAGAAGTCACTCAGCACCTCACAGTCACTTAGCATCAGCCCTTCGGGCAACCTCACTGTCACTCATGCCTCCCAATCACTCATCACTCGGCACTCGCACTCAGTAGGTACCTTCGCTCACTGGGGGGTGTACAGACTCCGGAGGGGCTCCTACAGCCCAAGTGCTATAAATAAGCCAAATCATGGCATCAATCATCTCTCAGGCACTCGGCCTCTCTCATATCATAACATTCTCACTATATTGGCCCTCGGCCTCACTCATTCAGACACTCTCAACAGGCCACTCGGGCCATAAATAAAAAGGGTTCTCAACCCAATACAGTATTCCGTTTCAAGAAATAGTAATATCATCAAATATGAGTGTCAACAATTTCACAAGAAGGAATGAGTGTAAAATCATAGTTTCAAAGTGAGGAGTATCGGTAAAATAGCCCCCAAGGGGTTAAAACAGAACGGTGTTAGGCCCCAAACATGGCTTACATCCCTAATATATCAAAACATATCAATACTATTAAACATAGGCTTCAAAAGCAGTTTCGCAACTCAATAATTGCTTTAAAAGGATCAAATTTCCAATCCGTGCACGCCCCACACTCGTCATCCAGTGTGTGTGTCACTCCAAAACCGTGAAAGGATGCAAAGTCTGGGGTTTCATGCCCTCGGGACAGGATTTAAAGACATTACTTACCTCAAACTATCCCGAAAAGCTACTCCGCAATGTGTTTGCCCCTCGAATCAACTTCCGAGTGCTCCAAGTCTATCAATTTCAGATTCATTACATCAAAATATGCTAAGAGAATGAAACCCAATCGAAAAATATCAACTTTATGCACAAAACCCGAAATTAGTCAAAATTCGACCCCCAGGCCCACGTCTCGGAACTCGACAAACTTTATACCAAAACGATCCTCATCATCTCACAAGTCCGTACATATAAAGAACTCTGAAATCGGAGTCCGTTCGACCCCTCAAATCACCCCTAAAAGGTCTCTTAAACTCAAGCCCTAGTTTCACCTATTTCTACTGATTTTCCCCAATTAAACACTTCAAAAACATGTAATCTTGTCGGATTATTTGATGATAATTTAATATTATGGAGTAGAAATGATCACAAGTGACTT
This sequence comes from Nicotiana undulata, assembly GCA_005239495.1. Taxonomy (NCBI): domain Eukaryota; kingdom Viridiplantae; phylum Streptophyta; class Magnoliopsida; order Solanales; family Solanaceae; genus Nicotiana; species Nicotiana undulata. Next base: position 37,857 of record ML244180.1, on the reverse strand, counting down.
ACCTCAAGATTTTCCATGATTTCTTGCTCAAAAATTGCCCCAAGTCGTGTTCTTTCACCCAAAAAATGCTAAAATGGGCTAAAACAACTGAACAGCATTAAAAAGAGCCAATTCTGGTCGCTAAAAGCACAATCCCTTCGCTAAAAGTGCCAAATCTGGTCGCTAAAGGTGCGCACTAGATCCTGTTGCACCAATAATGTTTATTTTCACTAAAAAAGGCTCTAACTCCACTATACGAACTCGGAATTAGATGATTCTTGTTCCTATGAGTCACAAATAATAATACGAACATAGTCCTTCAATCGAAACTCAATTCAGAGCTCATTTGCTCAGTGCGATACTCATTTCGCTTGTTAAACAATTTACTCACATTTCGCGTCAGAAACCCAATCGCGACTTGATGAAATTAGACCAAACTTTTTAGATCACTCCTATAATTTATTATCAAAATCTTGGAAGTCTCAAAATCAAATTTTGATCTCTACAACTAAAAATGGACCTTTGGATCATTACATGCTTATGCTCAAAACGCCAAAATCTTCCAAAAACTCTTCCAAAACTTATCTGAGCCTCATGGGACCCCAACCAAGTATACTAACAAGTCCCATAATATGACAAAAACTTAGTCGAGCCTTTGAATCACCAAAAACAACGCAAAAATACTAAATTCACCTCGGATTCAAGCCTATGAACTTTGAAACTTCTAAATTCCACCAAAGATGCTGAAACCAACCAAAACACATCCGAATGACCTAAAATTTTGCAGACAAATCCAAAATGCCATTACGGGCCTGTTCCAACTGTGAAAATTCCATTCTGACCCCGATAGCCTATTTTCCACACCGACCGAAAATCGCCAAAAACTAACTTTCGCCAATTCAAGCAAAATTCTACATCGGACATCACAAAAATATTCCGAACACACTCCTAAGTCCCAAATCACCTAACAAAGTTATCCGAGCCATAAAATACATATTCCGAGATCGTTTACCAATAAGTCAACTCTTAGTTGACTTTTCCAACTATACGGCTATTTTTAGAGACTAAGTATCTCAATTCCCACTACAACCATTCTGAACCCGAGCCAACCGACTCCAACACATCCTAAACAGTATAACCAATATATGACAAGGCAAAAACCGTAATAATAATGTAAATTCTACATAACGACCGACCGGGTCGTTACAATAATTGTCTCTTATAGAGCTTTCAATTAATTTTGTACTACCACATATTCATCAAAATTCATATAGTGAATATCTCTTTCAAGGAGAAAATTATACAATTATGGTCATGGTCAATATCATCATAGGCAAGATATGTTACTTCTATTACTTTTGCCCTGTAATAATCACATTGCCATAATATTTTGGTATAATCATAATAGGTACATGATCAATGACCATTCATGTCATAATAATGAAATTATTTTCTTATTTCATCTTAATCCTCCTTTAAGAGGTGAGTGTGGTATATTCACTACCACCAGCACGTTCATATTCTTCCAAGAATTGATATGTATTCATAAATCAGATGTTGTCACATTCACATCATGAATGGACCATAATCATCTATATGTGCTTTACAAAGTCTCATGTCAAATCGATGACAAATATTACTTTCACAAAGTGAAGGATTATTTTGAGAATCCTTATTATTCTCATTATCACAATGTTGACGCTTATAACTTCGTCTATTACCACGTCCACATCCATTGATACCTTCACGGTAATAATTTTTTCTTTCAGACTTATCACATATTGCTATCATATTCTCCTGAGGGGAGTAGGAATGAAGCAAATTCAATGAGACGGGTTTTCACTTCTTGTGCCCATAATCATACATGAATTTGATCATGGCAAGACATAGCAATTTTACCACTTCGGGTGGTTATAATTTCTTGCAAACTCTATAAGAGTTATAATCAAAGTTTATTGTCTTTGCTTGTATTTAAAATCAAATTATAGAATTTCAAGAATTTAAAAGAGAAAAATAAAGTAAAATACTTACCTTAAATCCAGAATTTAATCGTGATGGAAGTTCATGAAATAATTCACAATCATAATGCTCAATCCCAAAGCTTATACTCAATCGGTTAGAGTCTCGTGTTGATCACGTGTTATGAAACAATAAAAGAAGAAGAACAATATTGCAGAGAAAGAGAGACAGGGAATTCTTATTGAATTTTGGGATGATTTACAATGGAGTAGGACCCCTTTATTTATAGGGAAAGAGTGACTTAGCCATCAAGTAAACTTCCTAAAATCTCTCTAAAATATAGACATTCACCATAAATAAAATATTATTTATAACAACTTCAAATAATTTGTGTAAGTATGAAATTATTGAAAATACGTTGTAGTTTCTGAAATTACTGGCATTTAAATTTTAAAAAATTGGGTTGCCCGCATAAAAAAAATATTTGGGTAACATGAAGAACTTCATTTATTATTATTTTATTTACGGAAAAGGTCCAAATATGCCCGTGAACTATTTGAAATAGGACAAATATGCCCGTCGTTAATAGATTGGCCCAAATATGCCCAAACCGTCCAATAGTTGTGCAAATTTGCCCTTTTTTTAACGGAAACAGTATTTTTTCTTTTCTTTTTTTAATTAATTAAAATCAAAATATTTTTTTCCAATTTTTAGAAAAATATCGCTTTAAAAAATTGAAAAGCAATTTTCTAAAGCAATGTTTTTGTAAAACTGAAAAAAACAAATAATTTCTTTTTTATCAGTTTTTAGTTTTAAAAAAATTCAGTTTTTTTCCAGTTTTTACCGCTTTAGAAAATTGCTTTTCAGTTTTTTTTCTAGAATTTACAAAAATCATTGTTTTAGAAAATAATTTTTCAGTTTTTTTAAAGCAATTTTTTTTTTCGTTTTTTCAGTTTTTAGTAAAAATAAATTCAGTTTTTTTTCAGTTTTTACAAAAACATGCTTTAGAAAATTGCTTTTTAGATTTTATTTCTGTTTTTACAAAAACATTGTTTTAGAAAATATTTTTCAGTTCTTTTGTAAAAATTGGGGGAAAAAATTCCCTTTTTTTTCTTCAATTTTTAGTAAAAAAAAAACTTTTAGAAAAATTGCTTTAGAAAAAAATATTTTGATTTTAATTAATTAAAAAAAGAAAAGAAAAAATACTGTTTCCGTTAAAAAAAGGGCAAATTTGCACAACTACTGGATTGTTTGGGCATATTTGGGCCAAACTATTAACGACGGGCATATTTGTCCTATTTCAAATAGTTCACGGGCATATTTGGACCTTTTCCGTTTTATTGATGTAAAAAACAGGAGGGTCTGTTCATTATTTAAAGCTATCACGAGATCCTTGGGGCGGAACATACCTTCAAAAAGAATGCATTCAATCATTCTGTATCATTGCGTACTCTTTTGTGAATACTTCATGTGCTACTTTTCATCCCATTCTATATATTAATATTATTAGGCCAAAAAATGTTAATCTGAATTATGCGTCATTTACATGAAATATAGAAGAGAATGTTAAAGCAGTGCTTATCTTTTTATACATAATTAGTAAATTGAGAAGGTCCAATTGGATAACAGTGTTCTGTCATGTTTGAAGGATCATCACGGCGATTCATGAAATTTTATTAGTTGAGCTTGTTACTTTAATCATGATTGGCTCGCTACATGTGCTTCTTCAATTTTTACCTCTTGTAGGAACTCACTCCCTTCGTCAAGTTTAGGTTGTTCTTGAAAATTGGCCATTAATTCTTTTGTTCTACCCTGCAGTACTTTGATTTCTAAGGCTGTCTTCTTTTGAATTTCATCTTGTTACTCGACTACTTGTCTCAGCATGTCCATAATACGGGCAGCACGTTCCACATCTTCCACCTCATCGCTCCTGTCAAACTCATAAACATTATTAGAAAAATCATAATAAGAGCTCGTAATAGGATAATAAGAATTAGGACAGTCATCTTAATGGCACCCTTCACAACCACTCACATTACAAGAATTCCACTCATAAGATTGAGATGGTGCACCCAACGCGCTCCCGGAAATATTCTCATAATTTTGCCAAGAGTGTGGTCCTCCACAATATAGGCAATGATTACCAAAATAAGAATAATCAATATTCGGTCAATTTTTATTCCAAGATGTCATGCCAACAACGATAATAAAATATTAAACTAAAATAAAATTAAATAAAAACTTGAATAGACAAAAATTAAAAACCTATTGTAGTAAAATAGCTAATTTCAAAGTCCCCGGCAACGGCGCCAAAAACTTATTGCACCCATATGCACACGCAAGTATACGTGGTCGACAAGTAATATATGATTGTAAGTTCATATATCGTACCCACATGGACTTGTGATTAAATATTTACTAAATTAAACTAAGACAATTAATCTATTCAAGCGATCTTCTAAATATGAATATTTAACTAAGACTAATCTAGAGTAGCAAACTAAGCAATTACAGACAATAAGTCAGCAAACTTAAAGACAAATTCAATGGGAGAAAATATTCCATAGCTATGGATTAGCTAACAATTCCGTTGAGTTTTTCACTTCAATTTTCTAATTAATAAATATGATTTATTGATTGACAGGGTTAATGTTACTCGTAGTATTGTCCCAAAGTATTACTCTCCTATTCAAGCTAAACTAACGCCTATATTCTTATGGAATTAGGATTAACAAGAACGCATTAATAATTCCAGTATAATAACCAAGCAAGGCAATTAGGTATATCTGTATCCTAACCGTAAATTTGTTCCCCGTAATTCAGGTCCAATATCTCGGTCTACTCAATCTTATATGCAATCAAGTATTCCATCTCCCGAGTTCAATCCTAAATTCGTAAATAGTATTCAATTGGTGATCAATCAATCAAATAATTAAGCGCAACAACAACGAACCCAATGTATTCCCATAAATGGGGTCTGGGGAGGGTAGTGTGTACGCAGACCTTACCCCTACCTCATAAAGATAGGCAGTCTATTTCCGTTAGACCCTCGGCTCAAGCACATTGGAGTTAAGGCAACAAGTTGCAAACAATAGTAACAACAATACACTAAGGTAACGTGCACGAATTACACAAACAATGGTAGTAACAATACACTAAGGTAACGCGCACGAATGACACAACATGTAATAGTAAAGAATCATGAATCATATAGCACAAAAAATCCTTGTACTAACAGTAAGCCTATGATTAACACACTACTAACTATCAGCCTTCAACTCTAATTTTCGACCTCCATGTCTTTTTATCGTGGGTCTCCTCGATAAGCTGAATCAATGACATGTCCTGCCTAACTACCTCTCCCCAATTCTTCTTAGGCCTTCCTCTACCCTTCCTCAGACCCGCAATGGACAACCTCTCACACCTCCTGACCGGAGCATCTATGTCTCTCCTCTTCACATGCCCGAACCATCTCAGCCTCGAATCTCGCAACTTGTCTACCTTGTCCCTAATAACTTCATTCCTGATCTTGTACTTCCTGGTATGACCACACATCCATCTCAGCATCCTCATCTCAGCAAATTTCAACTTCTAGACATGGGACTTCTTGACGGGCTAACACTCGGCCCCATACAACATAGCCGGTCTAACCACCTCTCTGTAGAGCTTGCCCTTAAGTTCAAGTGGCACACTCTTATCACACGAAACCCCGAGGGAAGCCTCCACCTCATCCACCCCGCTCCAATACGATGAGTAACATCCTCGTAAATCTCCTTTGCTTTGAATAATCGGCCCAAGATACTTGAAGTTATCTATTTTAGGGACGACTTGAGTACCAATCTTCACTTCCACTCCTTCTTCGTGCATCCCATCACTGAACTTGCACTCCAAGTACTCAGCTTTTGACCTACTCAACTTAAAACCCTTAGACTTCAGTGTCTCTCTCCAAACTTCCAACCTAGCGTTAACTCCGTCACGCGTCCCATCAATTAGGACTATGTCGTCAGCGAATAGCGTACACCATGTCACCTCATTTGTATGTGTCGCGTCAGCACCTCTAATGCCCAGGCAAACAAAAACGGGCTAAGAGTCGATCCTTGATGCAATCCCATCTCCACTGGGAAATGATCAGTGTCACCATCCGCTGTCCTCACCCGTGTCTTCGCTCCCTCGTACATATCCTTAATCACCCTAATATATGCCACTGGGACACAGATAGCCTCCGTACATCTCCATAGGACCTCTCTCGGGACTTTATCATAAGCCTTCTCCAGGTCTATGAATACCATATGCAAGTTCTTCTTTCTTTCCCTTTATAGCTCCACCAATTTCCTCACAAGGTGAATGGCTTTTGTAGTATACCTTCTTCTCATAAATAGTAACCCTACACCGCACCCTCCTCTCCACCACCCTCTCCCAAATTTTCATAGTATGACTCGGCAATTTGATACATCTATAGTTGTTGCAGTCCTGAATATCACCTTTGTTCTTGTACAGTGGATCATCAGACTCCACCGCCACTCCTCGGGCATCTTCTTCCCCCACAAAATGACATTAAACAACCCGGTAAGCCATATCAAGCCTGCCCGCCCCGCTTCCTTCCAAAATTCTATTGGGATCTCGTTAGGCCCAGTTGCCTTACCCCTGCTCATCTTCCACATTTCCCCTTCAACTTCCTCGCTCCTAATACGCCAGCAAAACCCGAAACCCCTCTGACTCTCTGAGTTCTCCAACTCTTCTTGTACAATGTTCATGTCCCCTTCCCCGTTCAGGATTATATGGAAGTACTCCTGTCATCTAAGCTTAATACCCGCCTTTTCTGCCAGAACCTTACCGTCTTCATCTTTGATGCACCGCACTTGATCCAGGTCCCGAGCCTTCCTCTCCCTGATCTTGGCTAACTTGTACAACTTTTTGTCGCCTTATTTGTCCCCAAGATCCTCATACAATCTCTCAAAAGCTGCAGTCTTAGCCGCCGTGACTGCCAATTTTGCCTTTTTCCTTGCCAATTTATAATGCTCCCGACACGTCATCTGCTCCTCCTCATCATTGCACCCTACTAGCTTCAGATATGTCACTTTCTTAGCTTCCACTTTTCCTTAGACCTCCTCATTCCACCACCAATCCCCTTTGTGGCCTCCCGAATAACTCTTTGATACACCTAACACCTCTCTAGCAGCTTCCCTAATGCAGTTCGTTGTCGTGGTTCACATACAACCCGCATCCCCACTACTCTTCTAGGCCCCCATGGCCAACAACCTTTCCCTCAACTCTTGCGCCTTTGCCTTAGCTAAGACTCACCACTTAATCTTCGGTTGGTCGTACACTGCTCTCTTCTTCCTTACTCTCTTGACCTCCAAATCCATTACCATGAGTCTATGTTGCCTCAATAGACATTCACTCGGGATAACCTTGCAATTAGTGCACAGGCCCCTATCACCCCTCCTAAGGAGAAGGTAATCAATCTGGGTCCTGGTAACCTTACTCCGAAAAGTGACTAAGTGTTCCTCCCTCTTCTGAAAACACGAATTAGCTAACACGAGGTCAAATGCTTAGCAAAATCCAGCAAAGAGGTACCTCCCTCTTTCCTAACTCTGAAATCGAATCCGCCATGCACCTCGTCATAACCCTTAGCAGTCACCCCATTATGGACATTAGAATCACCCCCTAATGACGAGTTTCTCAGAGTGTATAATACCATGCACGACCTCATCCAAATCATCCCAGAAATGCCTTTTGACCTCCTCGCCCAAGCCCACCTAAGGCGCGTAAACGTTAATCATGTTAAAAGTGATTCTTCCAACCATTAGCTTAATAGTCATTAGCCAATCGTTCACCGTCTTAACATCCACCACCATCTCCCTGAGATCCCTATAAATTAAAATACCTACCCCGTTCTTTCCCGCCGCTCCTCCCAAATACCATAGCTTAAACCCATTAACATCCCGCGCCCTCGTACCTTTCAATCTAGTCTCTTGGACATACGCTATATTAATCCCCCTCTTATGAAGATTCTTCCCTAACTCTATATACTTAACCGTCAATGTCCCCATTCTCCACGACCCCACTCTCAGCCTACTAGATCCCACACTCTCTTGCCACCATCGCCTTCCCGCCCCCTGGCCCACCCGAGGACATGACCCTACTCTACCATCATTCCGACAAGCCACAAAGGTAAACACGCAACAAAGGCAGGCAACTAATAGCCTAAAAAAAATTCTTAATGACACAAGAGGTACAACGACTTAGCTAATGGCCAAGAACGGTAAACACGCAACCAAGACAAGAAACTAATGCAATACTCAAGAGTAAAAGGCAGGCAACAAAGCAATGCACACAGCAAATACAAACACAAAGAAGGAATGATAGAACCTGGAATGTCTACGGATGCCAAGATAGTGTTGACCAATAGCAACTACAGTCCAAAAATGCCTACGCGTCGCCCGCCTCCAACTGCCAGCTACCCGCGTCTGGACCGCTCTTACCTTTCTCGGCTCGCCAAAAATTTTACCTTATGCATAACCACTGCTACGCTGCCGCCCAAGAAGAATGCCGCTACCCGGCGGAGATTCCCGTAGACAAAGAAAATACAAAAGACAAAAAACAAAAAACCAAAAGTTGGAGAAAAGAAGACGTGGGTAGAGGAGAATTGGATAATGGAAGGGGAATAAAGAGTGGGCAGAAACAGGGGGAGATAACGAGAGGCCCCTTCCTCTGGTGGATCTGGCTGGGGGCTCGGGTGCCTGATCGTCAGTACATCCAGTACGGATCCGCACCATCTGTGAGCAAAAGTAGAATAGAGTTTTAGAATTTTGATGACAGTGACTACCACGATAAGGAATTCCAAAGAATATGATTGTTCTTAACAGTTACATAGCATCTCGAAGATAGATACGGACGTCTCCGCACCGATCCGCGAGACTCTAATAAACTGGCTTGTGACTTGTGACTCCTATGAACCTAGACGCTCTGATACCAACTTCTCACGACCAGATTTACCCTCCGAAAGGTAACGTGACGGCACCAAGTCTCTACGACTAGGTAAGCCTAATTTACGGATTAACATTTGTACTAAAATAATTATAAAAAAATGAAGAACACAAACGACATAACAAAGCCGCTCGGCATATACAATTATATCTCTCCCAAGACCCGGAATGCCACATTAGTCACAAGTTCTGTATCAAAAGTAGCTCTAAACAACAAAGTAGTGGAAAATATAAAAGATGTCTCTGCCTATTGTCACGCCCCAAAATCCAAGGGACAAGACTGGCGCCTAACCGGATGATTCCGGTCAAACGGACCTGGATTGCCTTTCTTACCCAACGCGCTACCCCGTGGTTACAATATACGTTTTATAAATGAAATAGCAAAATAGAGTCAAGATATGTATTTTCATCATAAGTGAATTTTCCTTCTTTAAAGATTCAACATTCGAATCCCAAAACACATGTGCTAAATACAACATTTCCGATGCGGAACCACGATTCTAATAAATACAACCACTACCCAAAATACATGTACAACCCACATAGTGTCTACGGAGCCTCTAAGAATACTAGGAGTTTACATAGACTTGCCGGCAACAAGGCCCCGGCTATACCTTTAGAGACACAACATATACAAAATGAGATGATATAGACTACACACGGTCCCGAGAGGAAGTGGGGCTCACCAGAACTGCTGAAGGGATGAACAGGAGGCACCACTATCGGCGGTCGAGCTACCTGCTATGGAACCACCAACATCCATATAAAAGATGTAGTGCCCCCGGCAAAAGGGACGTTAGTACCATTGAATAGTACTAGTATGTATGACCAAACTTTACTCTAAGTAAAATCAAAACAGTGCACCGATAGGAGGCAGTCAAAGAAACCAAACAATTATTGCACAGAGATACAGAGAATCACAAATGAGGTTTTCACAGTTTCTTATTTCAATTGTTCTCCTGTTGCGGCGCGCAACCCGACCCCACCTTACAATCAAATTCCATCCTTATTTCTTCTCATCATTCCACCCTTATTATTCTATTGCGGCGTGCAACCCGATCCCACCATACAATCACATTCCACCCTTATTACTTCTCAACATATCATCCTTATTTCACCTATTGCGGCGCGCAACCCGATCCCACCGGACATCATTTAGATAGCAACAACAATCAACAATTTAATCACAAGGATTTCTACCATCAAGAGTATAAATTTATAACAACCACACAACCATGTTAAAACAAGGGCACAATAATCTTTACCAAGCACTGAGTCATATATGGTATTCCATAACCATTTAGATCAGTTAAATAAATTCATTTTTCTTTCCCATCATTTACTACACAGCCCTTAGCACTGGGATACATTCAACAATTGAGTTCATTACCATTTTCATTCATTTAGTAGCACTTTCTTTCATACCGATAAGTTCAAGCATATAATGAGTCTTGCACATGACAGGGTAAGCACAAAGAATCATATTGTACAATCTCAAGTAGCATGGTGACATTGTAATCAACTTAAGGCATTCAGAGAACATGATCCATCACCTCATCACAATAGGACAATCGATTCAAATACAATCGAACCAGGAATTCATACCGAATGTCGGACACCAACAAGGCGACTCTACAAAGATTAAAGTTAGCCATACATACCTCGAGTCGAAATTTCCCTTTAATATCTATTCTCAAACCACCGGACCTTCTAACGCCTTCAATCTAATTTACAAGATGACATGTTTAGACTTAGAATTAGAAATCATGAACTCATTTGGGTATTTTATCAAACACTATGTGATCCCTTAGATTAACTAAACCCTTTTTAGTGAAAGATTACTCTAACTTGCTTCCCTTTCTAGGTTATGGTAAGTTAATCACATGCATGCAAGGTCTTAACTCTCATCTTCAAGAACCACCTAGGTGTGTCCCATTTTAGCTATATTTAGAGAATTTAAGGAAGAAACGGGGTGAGAACTTTACCTCTTATGGTGAAGAAGACAACGACTACTCGAAGATTTCCAGGCCTGAACAGAAATGGAGGACCAATTTGGTAGAGGAGATGGCTTTCTCTCACTAAACTCACTCCCCCTTCTCTCTATTTTAGGCAGATAGACATTAAAATGAAAGGGGTAGGTGTTTTATTAGGCTGGGGGGTCAGGTAATTAATTAGAAGCCCCGAAGCAGGGAATGCGGTCAAGAATGCGATCGCATTCCTGTTATGCGGTCCGCATTCCTGTCGCATAAATGGCCATCAGCTGGGCCAAAATAGGAAACAGACTGCCTAGGTATGCGACCAATATGCGGTCTGCATACCTGTTATGTGATCGCATAGTGCGTCGCATAACCTCCTTCGCAAAAATGGAGGTGCAAGAATGCGACAACTATGCGGCTCGCATTGCCAAAATGCGATCGCATTTTGGGCCGCATAGCTGTCCTCAAAAAGGACAGCAACTGTCCAGGTATGCGACCACTATACGGTCCGCATACCTGATCTGCGATCGCATAGTGGACCGCAGATCCGCACAATTCTGGAAAATTTTATCTTTTAAGCCTCGGGGTACTTTTTACTTCAAAAAGGTCTGTTTTTAAGAATTTCTACAGTTATAACAACATGGGGACCTACCCGGGCATCTTATTTAGTTAAGAAATTTTACGAGTCTTTACATCCTCCCCCAATTAGAATCATTCGTCCTCGAATGAGGATCGGGAATCACTAAGCTACGAAAACATGACTTGCCAACCCCCAATTCTCACTAACTCCGATATTTTCTTAATTTTCGCTAGAGTTTCCTCTGTAATTAGGCCTATCTACCTGCCAGAGAGCCCCCGAAACACGTTGTTAACCAATTCCACACAGTTTCAGTTACTTCATCAACTTACACATAATTCGGTTATCTCCACAAGTTGTATATATTCAATTACTTCAACAAGCTACACGTAGTTTGGTTAACACCACAAATTTGCACATAATTCAACTATTACAATGAGTTGCACATAATTCAGCTATTTTAAGGATTTGCACATGATCCAACTATTCACAACATCTACGAATGAGGCACAAAGTTGAGAAATCACAATAGCAGGATAATTAGGGGAGTGGGGTGTCCTTGCACACAATTTGACACAAAGGTATAATTGCTTAGAGATGGCAACTTTCAAGACCACTACTAGACTTATTCAAACAAATGGGGATATTTCTCTTTTATTTCATTTTCCGCTTCCCACGTGGCTTCTTCGACTTGTTAACTCCGCCATAATACTTTAACCGAAGCAACCTCTTTGTTTCTCAACCTACGAACTTTCCTATCAAGAATAGCAACGGGAACCTCTTCATATGACAACTCTTCATTAATTTCAATGGTCTCAACCGGCACGATGGCAGATGGATCTCCAATTACCTTCCCCAGCATGGACACATGAAACACCGGGTGCACTAATGACATCTTAGGGGGCAATTCTAGCCTATACGCCACCTGCCCTATCCTTTGAGCAATCCTATATGGCCCGACATAACTTGGGCTCAATTTCCCTTTCTTCCCAAACTGCATCACTCCCTTCATGGGAGACACCTTCAAGAATACCCAATCATCTACTTGAAACTCCAAATCTCTTCGACGAACGTCCGCATAGGATTTCTGACGACTCTGAGCAGTCTTCATCCTCTCCTGAATGACTCTAACTTTTTCTATAGCTTTGTGCACAAGATCCGGTCCTAGCAGTTCCGCCTCACCAACCTCGAACCATCCAATCGGCGACCTACACCTCCTTCCGTATAATGCCTCAAATGGGGCCATCTGAATACTAGCATGGAAACTATTATTGTAAAAAAATTCTATAAGCGGCAAGTGATCATCCCAGCTACCCTTGAAATCTAATACACAAGCCTGTAACATGTCTTCAAGCGTCTGAATAGTCCGCTCTGCCTGGCCGTCCGTCTGCGGGTGGAAAGTTATGCTGAGATTTACCAGCGTACCCAATCCTTGCTGAAATTTCTTCCAAAGGTTAGATGTGAACTGGGCCCCTCGATCCGAGATAATAGATACTGGAGTGCCATGGAGCCTGACTATTTCTTTGATATACAACTGAGCGTATTGTTCTACAGTATCGATGGACTTGACTGGCAAGAAATGCGCCGACTTCGTGAGCCGATCCACTATCACCTGAATTGAGTCGAACCTACGTGGAGTGCGAGGTAACCCCACCACAAAGTCCATATTGATCATTTCCCATTTCTATGTTGGTATTTCCATAAGATGTGCCAACCCACCGGACCTCTGATGCTCGACCTTCACTTGCTGACAATTCGGACACCTAGCCACAAAGTCCGCCACACCCCTCTTCATACCATTCCAGCAATAAATTTCCTTGAGATCGTGATACATTTTCGTAGAACCTGGGTGTACGGAATACCTAGAATTGTGAGCCTCTGTCATTACCCTTTCCCGGAGATCATCCACACCTGGAACACATACTCTCCCCTGACACCGCAAGACACCGTTATCATCGTCGAGTGAAAAAGTTGTGGTCTTGTGATTTAGAATTGCCTCTCTCAACTGTGCCAATGCTGGATCACTAAATTGCTTTTCCTTGACTTCCACTACAAGCGAAGACTCTGCTCCATTACGCACCACGACATTCCCCTCATCTGAGGCCGAAAGACATACCCCCAGACTGGCCAACTGATAAACCTCCCGAGCTAAAGGCCTCTGAACTGCTTCCAAATGAGCCAAGCTACCCATGGATTTCCGACTAAGAGCGTCGGCTACCACATTCGCCTTTCCTGGATGGTACAAAATATTCATATCGTAATCCTTGAGCAATTCTAACCACCTCCGCTGCCTTAAGTTCAACTCCTTCTGTTTGAATAAATACTAAAGACTCTTGTGTTCTGTGAACACGTCCACATGGACCCTACAAAGATAATGCCGACAGATCTTCAATGCAAACACAACCGCGCGAGCTCCATATCATGCGTCGGGTAATTCTTCTCGTGATTCTTGAGTTGCCTAGAAGCATACGCTATTACCTTACCACATTGCATCAATGCACATCCCAAACCAACCCTTGAAGCATCACAATATACCAAAAACCCTTCTGAACCTTCCGGCAAGGTCAACATTGGCGTCGAAGTCAATCTTGATTTCAATTCTTGAAAACTCTTTTCACAAGCATCGAACCACTGAAATTTAACCGGTTTCTGCGTCAGCTTAGTTAATAGGGAGGCGAGAGTAGAGAATCCCTCCACGAACCTCCGATAATATCCAGCTAAACCCAAGAAACTGCGGATCTCCGTCGGGGTCGTTGGCCTAGGCCAATCCTTCACTGCTGCTATCTTTTGGAGATCAACCTGAATCCCTTCCCTGGAAACAACATGGCCCAAAAAGGTGACTGATTCTAGCCAAAACTCACATTTTGAGAACTTTGCATATAACTGGTGTTGATGGAGAGTCTGCAGAGCTGCCCTGAGGTGATTAGCATGATCGTCCTGACTCTGCGAATAAACAAGGATATCGTCGATGAAGACTATCACGAAAGAGTCAAGAAACGGCTTGAAAACCCGATTCATAAGATCCATAAAAGCTGCTGGGGCGTTGGTTAGCCCAAAAGACATTACCAAACATTTGAAGTGCCCATAACGAGTCCTAAAGGCGGTCTTAGGAATATCCTGCTCCCTGATCTTCAAGTGGTGATACCCGGACCGTAAATCAATCTTTGAGAAGAACCTAGCACCTTGCAACTGGTCGAACAAATCATCTATCCGAGGCAATGGGTATTTGTTTTTTATGGTGACTTTGTTGAGCTGCCGATAATCAATACACATCTGAAGCGATCCATCTTTCTTTCTGACAAAAAGAACCGGTGCACCCCAAGGCGACACACTTGGCCTAATGAAACCCTTTTCTAATAGGTCTTTCAATTGCTCCTTTAACTCTCTCAATTCTGACGGCGCCATTTTGTAGGGTGGAATAGATATTGGTTGCGTACCTGGAAATACATCAATCCCGAAATCGATCTCTCTATCTGGTGGAATCCCAGGAAGCTCACTCGGAAATACTTCAAAAATTCATTCACAACGGGTACGAATTCGGGAGCAGGAACCTCTGAAGTGGTGTCCGCAACCCGGACCAAATGGTAGATGCACCCTTTCCTGATCATCTTTGAGGCCTTAAGGTAGGAAATAAACCTACCTCTTGGCACGATATTATTCCCCTCCCACTCGATAACTGGTTCATTAGGAAACTCGAGCCTCATAATTCTGGTTCGGCAGTCGAGTTTAGAAAAACACAAATAGAGCCAATCCATCCCCATAATTACATCAAAATCTACCATATCTAACTCAATAAGATCGTTCGTGGTATCCCGACCAGGCACCGTGACAACACAATTCCTATAGACTCGCACGGCCGTAATAGAGTCACCAACTAGAGTCGACATAAAGAACGGCTCGTGAAGCTGTTCTAATTCTATACCAAAACTTGAAGCGATAAATGGAGTAACATATGACAAAGAGGACCCGGGATCAATAAGAGCATAAAAATCATGTGATTGAACAGTCAAAATACTTGTGACAACATCTGGAGAAGCCTCCGCACTCTGGCGACCACTCAAAGCATAAAACCGACTGGGTCCCCCTTGACCCTATGCTCCACCCCTAGCTGCATCGCGCCCTGCTGGAGCTGGAGGGTCGCGGGCTGGAGGGCGTGCTGAAAATGTAGCGGCTGAAGAACTAGATGGCTAAGCAGTGCCCCTACCCGTGCCTTGACTGGGTGCACGGCAGTCTCGCTGAACATGGCCTCTCACTCCGCATCTATAGCATACCGGTATGTCCAAGTAACAGGGCTCAGAATGAAACCTCCCACACTTAGGACATGGGGCCCTCCGCTGCTGCTGGAACCTCCCACCTGAACGACCCGACTGATGGAACCTCCTGCTATTTAAACTTGGTCCAAAGCGACCTCCCTGCTGATAATTGTGCCCTGATGGCGGTGCACTGGCTGAGGACTGAGCATAGGACTGAGATGGCCCTGATGACCCTCTCCCAAGGGCTGACCTCCCACCTCCAACTGAACTCCCAAGGTTGACCGCTGACCGGGCCCTACTACTACTCTCTCTCTACATTCTTATCTTTAATTTCCGAGCCTCCGTAGCCTGGGCGAATCCCACAATCTTGCCATAGTTCATATCTGATGCACCGCAGCTGTAGCAGCTTCATTAATAACCAAGGGACCAAGACCCTGCACGAACCGACGAACTATAGCCTCCATAGTAGACACCATATGAACAACATATTTGGACAATCGCACGAACTCCATATGATACTCCCACACACTCATGTTGCCCTGCTTGAGGACCTCAAACTCCGTAGCACGGGCTGCCATAATCTCGGCGGGCAAGAAATGATCCATAAAGGCATCTACAAACTCATCCCACCTCGCCGGAGGGCTCCCCTCTCCACGGGAACTCTCCCAAATCTCGAACCATGAATATGCCGCTCCCCTCAAACGATAGGAAGCTAACTCAACTCCTGATGTCTCAGTAGTCCTCATAACCCGGAGGGTCTTGTACATCTCATCTATAAACTCCTGAGGATCGGCCTCTGGGTCGGTGCCTGTGAACTCTGGAGGGGCTAACCTGCAGAAACTGGTTGCCTCTGGAACCGGAAGAGTCCCCTTGTTCGCTAGAGGACGCAGGGGCGACATTTGATCTTTGGGCCTGGGAGGCCACTAGCTGAGTCAACATCTGGATAGCTCCCTTGAGGTCCCCATCAGAAATGCAGGGACCGGAAGCTGGAGCTGGAGGTGGGTCAGGAACATCAGCGGGAGGGATTTCAGCACCCTCCGCTGGAGCAAGAATAGGAATAGTCTGGCCTGGAGTGGAGGAGTCAGGCTGATTTATGGCCGGGGAATCATTCACACCCGCACCATCAGCTGGAGAATTTATGACCACTCCTGGGGTGGCATTGGCCTCTAAGCCGAGTCGAGCTCTCTTCTTGGGTGCCATTTACTGAAAATTGGAACAACGCACGAGTTAGAGATAGACAACCTCACCTTTCACCACATCGCACGATATAGAATAGCAATAAAAGGGTACTTTCCTAAATGTCCATGCATCCCCCTAATTATAGACGTGGTCGACAACACACCGATAAGAAGGGCTCTACTAGACACGGCTCCGAAACATCCAAGGACACTTTTAAAACCCGAGGCTCTGATACCAAGTTTGTCACGCCCCAAAATTCGAGGGACGAGACCGGCGCCTAACCGGATGATTCCGGTGAAGCGAACCTGGATTGCCTTTCTTACCCAACGCGCTACCCCGTGGTTACAATATACGTTTTATAAATGAAATAGCAAAATAGAGTCAAGATATGTATTTTCATCATAAGTGCATTTTCCTTCTATAAGATTCAACATTCGATAATCCCAAAACACATGTGCTAAAGACAACATTTCCGATGCGGAACCACGATTCTAATAAATACAACCACTACCCAAAATACATATACAACCCACATAGCGTCTACGGAGCCTCTAAGAATACTAGGAGTTTACATAGACTTGCCGGCAAAAAGGCCCCGGCTATACCTTTAGAGAAACAACATATACAAAATGAGATGATATAGACTACACACTGCCCCGAGAGAAAGTGGGGCTCACCAGAACTGATGAAGGGATGAAGAGGAGGCGCCACTATTGGCGGTCAGAGCTACCTGCTATGGAACCACCAACATCCATATAAAAGATGTAGTGCCCCTGGCAAAAGGGACGTTAGTACCATTGAATAGTACTAGTATGTATGAACAAACTTTACTTTAAGTAAAATCAAAACAGTGCACCGATAGGAGGCAGTCAAAGAAACCAAACAATTATTGCACAGAGATACAGAGAATCACAAATGAGGTTTTCATAGTTTCTTATTTCAATTGATCTCCTGTTGCGGCGCGCAACCCGATCCCACCTTACAATCATATTCCACCCTTATTTATTCTCATCATTCCACCCTTATTTCTTCTGTTGCGGCGTGCAACCCGATCCCACCGTACAATCACATTCCACCATTATTACTTCTCAATATATCATCCTTATTTCACATGTTGCGGAGCGCAACCCGATCCCACCGGACATCATTTATATAGAAACAACAATCAACAATTTAATCACAAGAATTTCTACCATCAAGAGTATAAATTTATAACAACCACACAACCATGTGAACACAAGGGCACAATAATCTTTACCAAGCACTGAGTCATGTATGGTACGCCATAACCATTTAGATCAGTTAAATCAATTCACTTTTCTTTCCCATCATTTACTACACAGCCCTTAGCACTTGGATACATTCAACAATTGAGTTCATTACCATTTTCATTCATTTAGTAGCACTTTCTTTCATACCGATAAGTTCAAGCATATAACGAGTCTTGCACATGACAGGGTAAGCACAAAGAATCATATTTCACAATCTCAAGTAGCATGGTGACATGGTAATCAACTTAAGGCATTCAGAGAACATAATCCTTTACCTCATCACAATAAGACAATCGATTCAAATACAATCGAACCAGGAATTCATACCGAATTCTCGGACACCAACAAGGCGACTCTACAAAGATTAAAGTTAGCCATACATACATCGAGTCGGAATTTCCCTTTAATATCTGTTCTCTAACCACCAGACCTTCTAACTCCTTCAATCTAATTTACAAGATGACATGTTAAGACTTAGAATTAGAAATCATGAACTCATTTGGGCATTTTATCAAACACTATGTGATCCGTTAGATTAACTAAACCCTTTTTAGTGAAAGATTACTCTAACTTGATTCCCTTTACTAGGTTATGGTAAGTTAATCACATGCATGCAAGGTCTTAACTCTCATCTTCAAGAACCACTAGGTGTGTCCCATTTTAGCTATATTCAGAGAATTTAAGGAAGAAATGGGGTGAAAACTTTGCCTCCTATGGTGAAGAAGACAACGACTACTCAAAGATTTCCAAGCCTGAGTAGAAATGGAGGACCAATTTGGTGGAGGAGATGGCTTTCTCTCACTAAACTCACTCTCCATTCTCTCTATTTTAGGCAGATAGACGTTAAAATGAAAGGGGTAGGTGTTTTATTAGGCTGGGGGGGTCGGGTAATAAATTTAGAAATTAGAAGCCCCGAAGCAGGGAATGCGGTCAGGAATGCGATCGCATTCCTGCTATGTGGTCCGCATTCCTGTCGCATAAATGGCCCTCAACTTGGCCAAAATGGGAAACAGACTGCCCAGGTATGCGACCACTATGCGGTCTGCATACCTGTTATGCGATCGCATAGTGCGTCGCGTAAGCTCCTCCGCAAAATGGAGGTGCAAGAATACGACAACTATGCGGCCCGCATTGCCAAAATGCGATCGCATTTTGGGCCGCATAGTTGTCCTCAAAATGGACAGCAACTGTCCAGGTATGCGACCACTATGCGGTCCGCATACCCGATCTGCGATCACATAGTTGACCGTAGATCCGCACAATTCTGGAAAATTTTATCTTTTAAGTCCCGGGGTACCTTTTACTTCAAAAAGGTCCGTTTTTAAGAATTTCTATAGTTATAACAACATGGGGACCCGGTCATCTTATTTAGTTAAGAAATTTTACGGGTCTTTACACCTATATTAGAGTAGAAGGGGACTCATGGGATTCTGCGAACGCGACAGAATTACCTCGCGGTTTCCTGGCAGTTGCTAAAGCGACTCCCAGCCACGAAACTGGGAGCTGGTACCTGGATCTGCACATGGAAAACATGCACAGGAAAGGGCATGAGTACTCCACAATTTGTACCCAGTAAGTGCCAAGCCTAACACCAGCCAAGTAGTGATGAGTTCAGGTTAAGGCTCTACTGGATTTTTAAAGTAAAACAGTCTAAAATTTAACAGAGAGATATAATAAGCTAAGGCAAAAACACTAGAAATAGTAAGCTGGTAGAAAATAGTAAAAGGGAGCCCTCGGCTCAGCACAGCGTATCTCACAGTAGCAGATATGCAATGCAGTACAGGGGAAAGCTACCAAAATATCGTTCGTAGTCCCAATTTAAATATGCAATGCAGTACAGGGGAAAGCTACCAAAATATCGTTCGTAGTCCCAATTTAAATATGCAATGCAGTACAGGGGAAAGCTACCAAAATATCGTTCGTAGTCCCAATTTAAATATGCAATGCAGTACAGGGGAAAGCTACCAAAATATCGTTCGTAGTCCCAATTTAAATATGTGATGCAGTACAGGGGGGAAGCTCCTGGAATCTCGTCCGTAGTCCCAATTTAAATATGCAATGCAGTACAGGGGAAAGCTCCCAAAATATCGTTCGTAGTCCCAATTTAAATATGCAATGCAAATGAATACCGGATACAGTTTATTTAAACAGTTCAGGGAGAATCACAGGCAAATACGGATAAAACTACCTAAACATAGTGCAAATAGTAACAATTAGGGGAAACTCACGTAAAAATGGTAGGCATGCTTATTCCTAAGCTAAACTACACAGTTAGTACATGAGACAATGAAATAGGGATAAAATGATTTATGTCATGAAAGGAAAAGTGGAGTTTTAGCAACAATAGCCCGTGTACGTACTCGTCACCTCACGTACACGGCGCTCATATAACAAAAACGGTATCAAAACAATCTAAGGGGAAGTCCCCAACACAGAGTTAGGCAAGCCACTTACCTCGACTGCGCTAATCAACTCAAAACCACGCTCTTGCCACAAGTATCCGGCTCTCAATGACCCAAATCTATTCAATTCGATTGCATATTATAAATATCTCTTTAAGGAATCAAAATAACTAATAAGTTCGAAGCTAATACGCGAAATTAGGAAATTTATCTTCAAAGTCCCTCGGGCCCACGTCTCGGAATCGGATAAAAATTATAAATCCCGAACACTCATTCGCTCACGAGTCTAATCATATAAGTATTACTCGAATCGGATATCAAAATCCTAATCAAAATTCAAGAATTCGGCCTAGGAACTTCATACCATTTTTTCCAAAAAGTTTTCCACCAAAATTTCCAATTTAAAGGATGGATTAAGGAGTATAATCATGGAAATTAACCTAAACCGAGTAGGAATCACTTACCTAAATTGCCCAGGTGAAAATCTCCCCAAAAATCGCACTTTCCCGAGCTCCCAACTTCAAAATATGAAAAATAGTTCAAACCCTCGTTTTTGGGTCTTTAAATGTTCTGCCCAGTTATTCCTCAGTGTGATCGCAGACTTACAGTCGCGATCGCGAAGTGTATTCCCACACGCACCTGAAAATTCCTCTATGCGAACATAGAGGGACGATCGCGAACGCGTACCTCAGTTACTCAAACCTGCGCGATCGCAGTTGGCTTCACGCGACCGCATGGAGTAATATTCAAATCCATGCTGCCTAAATTCCTCTACGCGAACGCATAGGTCAAGGCTGCCCAACCTATGCGATCGCAACCCTTATTTCGCGATCGCATAGAATAAAATCTTTCCGCCTCAACTTAACACTACGCGATCGCGGATTTACTCACGCGATCGCAATGAACAATTACCTGCTGCTATAAAACCAACAGTTCACCTAAGGCCAAAATTGCCCGTTTAAGCACCCGAAACACACCCGAGGCCCCCAGGACCTCAACAAAACCTACCAACCAACCCTAATACCTCATCCGAACTTAGTAGAGCCTTCAAAACACATCTCAGAACATCAAAATCATAAATTATGCATGGATTCAAGCCTAAGAACTTATGAACTTCTCAAAATCCACATCTGATGCTGAAACACATCAAAACTCATCCGAATGACCTCAAATTTACACACAGGTCATAAATGACACTACAGACGTGCTGCCACTTCTGAAATTCCATTCCGAATCCGATATCAAAATTTCACCTATCGGCCGAAATCGTCGAAATACTTTCGCCAATTCAAGCCTAAATCTACTATTGACGACGAAAACATATTCTGAAAACGCTCCTAACTCGAAATCACTCAACGGAGCTAACGGAGTCGACAGAATTCCATTCCGGATCCGTCTTCACACAGTCACAACTACGGCCCGATTTCTGAAGCTTAAACTCACATATAGAGACTATGTGTCCAAAAGCTCTCCGAATTTCACCACTCAACGTTCCGACAAGTCCCAAAAGCAGAAATAGACACGGGAGAAATAGTTATTAGGGGATCGGGGTGCTAACTCTCAAAATGACCGACCGGGTCAATACATTCTCCCCATCTTAAGAAAATCGTTCGTCCTCGAATGAGTATAGAGACATACCTGAAGCTGTGAAAATATGAGGGTACTGATTGCGCATATCTTGCTCGGTCTCCCAAGTCGCCTCCTCGACCGGATGACCCCTCCATTGAACCTTAACTGATGCAATATCCTTCGACCTGAGCTTTCTGACCTGTCTATCCAATATAGCTACAGGCTCCTCAACATATGATAGATCATTTTCCAACTGGACTGAACTAAAATCCAAAACATGAGTCGGGTCACCCGTGATACTTCCGGAGCATAGAAACGTGAAATACCGGATGAACTTATGCTAGGTTGGGTAGCAAGGCAAGCTCATAAGCAACCTCCCCAACACACCGCAACACCTCAAAAGGGCCAATAAATCTCGGACTCAGCTTACCCTTCTTCCCAAACCTCATGATGCCCTTCATAGACGATACCCGAAGCAAAACCCTATCACCAGCCATAAATGCCAAATCACAAACCTTTCGGTCCGCATAACTCTTCTGCCTGGACGGAGTTGTGTGAAGCCTCTCCTGAATCACTTTCACCTTGTCAAGGGCATCCTGGACCAAATTTGTACCCAACAATCCAGTTTCGCCCTGCTCAAACCATCCCACTGGAGACCTGCACCGCCTACCATACAAAGCCTCATACGGCACCATCTGAATGCTGGACTGGTAGCTGTTATTATAAGCAAACTCTGCAAGTGGCAAGTATCGGTCCCATGACCCTCCAAAATCCATCACACAGGCACGGAACATATCCTCAAGAATCTAAATCATGTTCTCGGAATGCTCGTCCGTCTGAGGGTGAAAGGTTGTACTCAACTCCACATTGGTGCCTAACTCCTGTTGAACGGCTCTCCAGAACCGTGAAGTGAACTGTGTACCTCTGTCTGAAATGATAGATACTGGAATACCGTGGAGTCGGACAATATCCCTGATATAAATCTCAGCCAATCTCTCTGAGGAATATGTAGTCAACACCGGAATGAAATGGGAATATTTGGTCAGCCAATCCACAATCACCCAAATAGCATCGAACTTCCTCAAAGTCCGAGGAAGTCCAACCACAAAGTCCATGGTGATCTGCTCCCACTTCCACTCTGGAAGCTCAATCTGCTGAAGTAATCCTCCCAATCTCTGATGCTCACATTTGACCTGTTGACCGTTGAGACACTTGGCTACAAACTCCACTATATCCTTTTTCATCCTTCGCCACCAATAGTGTTGTCTCAGATCATGGTACATCTTCGCGGTACCCGGGTAGATGGAATACCGCGAGCTATGGGCCTCCTAGAAAATCAACTCCCGAAGCCCATCTACATTGGGCACACAGATACGGCCTTGCATCCTCATCACGCCATCATCACCTATAGTCACATCCCTGGCATCACCTCGCCGAACTCTATCTTGAAGAGCCAGAAGATTGGGATCATCGTACTAGCGCTCTCTAATAAGGTCATAAAAGTAAGATCGAGCAGCCAAATAGCAAATACCCAGCAAGGCTCAGAAAGATTCAACCTCAAAAACTGACTAGCTAAGGACTGAACATCTAAGGCTAAGGGCCTCTCAGCTGCATGAAGATATGCCAAACTCCAAAACTCACTGTCCGGTGACTCAAGGCGTCAGCCACCACATTAGCCTTCCCCGGGTGGTATAATATAGTGATGTCATAATCCTTGAGTAACTCCAACCACCTACACTGGCGCAAATTGAGGTCTTTCTGCTTGAATATGTGCTGCAAACTCCGGTGATCCGTGAAAATCTCACTAGGAACACCGTATAAATAATGACGCCATATCTTCAGGGCATGAACAATTGCTGCCAACTCGAGATCATGAACTGGATAATTCTTCTCATGCACCTTCAACTGTCTGGATGCGTAGGCAATCACCTTACCGTCATGCATCAACACCGCCTCAATGCCAATCCTCGAAGCATCACAATAGATTGTATAGGACCCTGAACTCGTAGGCAATGCCAACACTGGAGCTGTAGTCAGGGTTGTCTTGAGCTTCTGAAAGCTCTCCTCGCACTCCTCAGACCACCTGAACGGTGCACCCTTCTGGGTCAGTCTGGTCATAGGCACTGCAATGGATGAAGACGGTCTAGGCCAACTATACACCGCCTCCATCTTCTTCGGGTCTACCTTGATCCCATCACAAGACACCACATGGCCTAAGAATGTCACAGAATCAAGCCAAAATTCACACATAGAAAATTTGGCATACAATTTCTTCTCCCTCAAAGTCAGAAGCACAGTCCTCAAATATTACTCATGGTCCTCCTAGGACCGGGAATATACCAAGACGTCATCAATGAACACAATGACGAAAGAATCAAGATAAGGCTGAAACACGTTGTGCATCAGGTGCATAAAGGCTTCTAGGGAATTGGTCATCCCAAATGACATAACAAGGAACTCATAGTGGCCATATTTGGACCAGAAAGCCGTCTTCGGGATGTCTGTCTCCCGAATCTTCAACTGATGATAACCCGAACGCGGATCAATCTTGGAGAACACCCTAGCACCCTGTAACTGGTCAAATAAATCATCAATGCGAGGCAACGGGTACCTTTTCTTCACTGTAACCTTATTCAGCTGCCGGTAATCAATACACATACGCATTGAACCATCATTTTTCTTCACAAATAATATCGGAGCACCCCAAGGTGATACACTAGGCCTGATGAAACCCTTATCAAGCAACTCCTGTAACTGCTCCTTCAACTCAGGAGGAGCCATACGATACGGAGGAATGGAAATGGGCAGAATGCCCGGCAACAAATCAATGCCGAAATCAATATCTCTACCGGGAGGCATACCCGGAAGATCAGCTGGGAAAACATCGGGGTAGTCCCGCACAACCGGAACTGACTCAACTGAAGGGTATCAACACTAACATCTCTCACATAGGCTAAATACGCATCACACCCCTTCTCCACCATCCGTTGAGCCTTAAGACAGGAAATGACTCGGCGGGGAGTATACTCTAAGGAACCTCTCCACTCTAACCTCGGTAAACCTGGCATATCCAGCGTCACGGTCTTAGCGTGACAATCAAGAATAGCATAATGAGGCCACAACCAGTCCATGCCCAAGATAACATCGAAGTCTACCATACTAAGCAATAATAAATCAGCCCTGATCTCAAAACCACTGATAACAATCAAGCACGACCGATATACGCGGTCCACAACAAGGGAATCTCCCACGGGAGTAGAAACATAAATGGGAGAACTCAAAGAATCCCGAGATACCCCCAGATGTAAAGCAAAATAAGAAGACACATATGAATACGTAGATCCTTGATCAAATAATACTGATGTATCCCTATGACAAACAGGGACAATACTTGTGATGACTGAATCTGAGGGTATGTCCTCGGAACGGGCTGGAAGAGCATAGTACCTGGCCTGGCCTGGCCTCCCCCTCTCGGGCGACCTCGACCTTCCTGACCTCCACCTCAAGCTGTCTGAGAAGGTGGGGTAGCAGCTGGGGCTGTACGAATAGCTGGAGGACCCGGTGGAATACGTGGGACCTGATGAGTCTGAGGAGGTGCACCCCTCTTAACTCTAGGGCAAGCTCTGATCACGTGGAGAGGGTCACCACACTCAAAACAACCCCTCGGAGGATGTGGCAGCTGGTGCTGACTCTGAACTGGCCTGCTGGACTGGCCGGTGATAGCACCTCGAGCAGGAGGCACACTAGATACTGGAGGTGCATAATAAGGCTCCTGAGGTCTAGGAGGAGCTGGAATACCACTGGCTGCTGGAAGAGCTGAATGAACGTGGTGACTTACAAAACACCTACCATAGCATGCTACTGGTGCACGAACTCCCGAAAATGACCAGTCTCTTGAGACCTCTTGGCCTCGCTCTCCTCCCTGTCCCGGGATAACATACTCTCAATACTATGGGCAATACTCATGGCCTGCTGGTAAGGGATATCTGTCTCCAACTCCTTGGACATACTGGTCCGAATACTGGGGTGAAGCCCCTCAATGAAGCATCGAACCCTCTCTCTAATAGTGGCAACCAAGGATAGTGCATGACGAGCCAAGTCATTGAAACGGACTGCGTACTCTAACACAGTCATGGCACCCTAGCGTAACTGCTAAAACTCCGCACACCAAGCATCCCTGAGGCTCTGAGGGACAAACTCAAGCAAAAACATCTCGGAGAACTGATCCCAAGTAAGTGAAGTTGCCTCCTCCGGACTACTCAACTCGTAGGCGCGCCACCACTCATAAGCTGCTCCCCTCAGCTAGAAAGCGGTGAAAGAAACCCCACTTGTCTCTACAATACCCATAGTGCGGAGAATGCGATGACACTTCTCAAGAAAAACCAGAGCGTCATCTGAAGCTAGTCCGCTGAAAACAGGTGGGTGGTACTTCTTGTACCTCTCAAGTCTGAGTTGCTCTGCCTCAGAAATAGCTACCCAGGTATCATGCTGAGCTGGAGCCACTGGGGGCATAGGAATATACTCTGGAACCTTCCCAATATGAATTCTCTGCTAAGGAGTATGGGTTGTGGGATATCGGGAGTAGTCCCGCCTGAGTCAGTGTACTAAAATCGCTCAGGAACTGAGCTAAAGTCTCCTCGATGGATGGAGTAATAGTAAGGACCTCCTGTGCCCCTCCAACTATAGCTGCTGGGGGCTCCTCCGTCTCTGCTCTCGCCGATGCTCGGGATGTACCGCGTGCTCGTCCTCTACCCCGGCCCCTACCTCTGGTGGATCTAGCTGGGGGCTCGGGTGCCTGATCGTCAGTACGCCAGTACGGGTCCGCACTATCTGTGAGCAAGAGTAGAATAGAGTTTTAGAATTTTGATGACAGTGACTACCACGATAAGGAATTCCAAAGAATATGATTGTTATTAACAGTTACATAGCCTCTCGAAGATAGATACGAACGTCTCCGCATCGATCCGCGAGACTCTAA
The DNA here is from genome assembly GCA_005239495.1 of Nicotiana undulata. Taxonomy (NCBI): domain Eukaryota; kingdom Viridiplantae; phylum Streptophyta; class Magnoliopsida; order Solanales; family Solanaceae; genus Nicotiana; species Nicotiana undulata. The sequence continues at coordinate 10,725 of ML244180.1, read as the reverse complement.
TAAACTGGCTTGCGACTTGTGACTCCTATGAACCTAGGCGCAATGATACCAACTTGTCACGACCCAATTTACCCTCTGAAAGTATCGTGACGGTACCTAGTCTCTACGACTAGGTAAGCCTAATTTACGGATTAACATTTGTACTAAAATAATTAAAAACAAAATGAAGAACACAAACGACATAACAAAGCCACTCGGCATATACAATTATATCTCTCCCAAGACTCGGAATGCCACATTAGTCACAAGTTCTGTATCAAAAGTAGCTCTAAACAACAAAGTAGTGGAAAATATGAAAGATGTATATGCCTATACTAGAGTAGAAGGGGACTCGTGGGATTCTGCGGACGCGGCAGAATTACCTCGCGGTCTCCTTGCAGCTGCTAAAGCGACTCCTAGCCACGAAACTAGGAGCTGGTACCTGGATCTGCACATGAAAAACATGCGCAGGAAAGGGCATGAGTACTCCACAATTTGTACCCAGTAAGTGATATATAATAAGCTAAGGCAAAAACAGTAAAAACAGTAAGCTGGTAGAAATAGTAAAAGGGAGCTCTCGTCCCAGCACATCGTATCTCACAGTAGCAGATATGCAATGCATTACAGGGGGAAAGCTCCCAAAATCTAGTCCGTAGTCCCAATTTAAATATGTGATGCAGTACAGGGGGAAGCTCCTGGAATCTCGTCTGTAGTCCCAATTTAAATATGTAATTCAGTACAGGAGAAAAGCTCTCGAAATCTCGTTCGTAGTCCCAATTTAAATATGCAATGCAAATGAATACCAGATACAGTTTATTTAAATTATTCAGGGAGAATCACAGGCAAATACGTATAAAACTACCTAAACATGGTGCAAATAGTAACAATTAGGGGAAACTCAGGTAAAAAAGGTAGGCATGCTTATTCCTAAGCTAAACTACACAGTTAGTACATGAGACAATGAAATAGGGATAAAATGATTTATGTTATGAAAGGAAAAGTGGAGTTTTAGCAACAATAGCATGTGTACGCACTAGTCACCTCACTTACACGGCGTCCATATAACAAAAACGGTATCAAAATAACCTAAGGGGAAGTCCCCAACACAAAGTTAGGCAAGTCATTTACCTCGACTGCGCTAATCAACTCAAAATCACGCTCTTGCCACGAGTATCCGACTCCGAATGGCCCAAATCTATTTAATTCGATTGCATAATGTAAATATCACTTTAAGGAATCAAAATAACTAATAAGTTCAAAGCTAATATGCGAAATTAGGAAATTTACTCAAAAAGTCCCCTGGGCCCACGTCTCGGAATAGGGTAAAAATTATAAATCCCGAACACCTATTCGTTCACGAGTCTAACCATATAAGGATTACTCGAATCGGATATCAAAATCCTAATCAAAACGTAAGAATTCGGCTAGGAACATTATCCCCTTTTTTCCAAAAAAATTTCCACCAAAATTTCGAATTTAAAGGATGGATTAAGGAGTATAATCATGGAAATTAGCCTAAACCGAGTAGGAAATACTTAGCTAAATTGCCCAGGTGAAAATCTCCCCAAAAATCGCACTTTCCCGAGCTTCCAACTTCAAAATATGAAAAATAGTTCAAACCCTTGTTTTTGGGTCTTTAAATGTTCTACCCAGTTATTCCTCAGTGCGATCGCGGACTTACAGTCGCGATCGCGAAGTGTATTCCCGCACGCGCCTGAAATTTCCTCTATGCGAACGCAGAGGGACGATCGCGAACGCGTAACCTCGATTACTCAAACCTACACGATCGCGGTTGGCTTCACGCGACCGTATAGAGTAATATTCAAATCCCTGCTACCTAAATTCCTCTACGCGAACGCGATAATACTCATGCGAACGCATAGGTCAAGGATGCCCAACCTATGCGATCGCAGCCCTTATTTCGCGATCGCATAGAACAAAATCTGCATGCCTCAACTTAACACTACGCGATCGCGGATTTACTCACGGGATCGCAATGAACAATTACTTGCTGCTATAAAACCAGTAATTCACCTAAGGCCAAAAATGCTCGTTTGAGCACCCGAAACACACCCGAGGCCCCCGGGACCTCAACCAAACCTACCTACCAACCCTGATACCTCATCCGAACTTAGTCGAGCCTTCAAAACACATCTCATAACATCAAAATCATAAATTATGCATGGATTTAAGCCTAAGAATTTATGAACTTCCCAAAATCCACATCTGATGCTGAAACACGTCAAAACTCATCCGAATGACCTCAAATTTTACACATGTCATAAATGACACTACAGACCTTCTGCCACTTTCGAATTCCATTCCGAGTCCGATATCAAAATTTCACCTATCGGTAGAAATCGCCGAAGTTCTAACTTTCATCAATTCAAGCCTAAATCTACTACAGACCTCGAAAAATATTCTGAACACGCTCCTAACCCTGAAATCACCCAACGGAGCTAACGGAGTCGATGGAATTCCATTCCGGATCCGTCTTCACACAGTCCCAACTACGGCCCGATTTCTGAAGCTTAAACTCACATATAAAGACTATGTGTCCAAAAACTCTCCGAATTTCACCACTCAACGTTCCGACAAGTCCCAAAAGCAGAAATAGACACGGAAGAAACAGTTATTAGCGGATCGGGGCGCTAACTCTCAAAACGACCGACCTTGTCCTTACAGTTAGTGTATTCATCCCTTGTATTACAAAAGTGTTAACGAATTACATTTATATTATTTAGATAGTAAATATAAAAGTGATTTTTAATTTTGACCAATGTTTACCTAATAGTTATCAACGTTGGTCGCTAAATGCTTCCCCTGTATTAACCGACCAACTTTGGTCTGTAATTTTAAATAAATCATTTATATTTTATTAAACATTTTAAATAATAATATAATTATTAAAACCTTATAATTGGGTCCCACATTACCGACCAATGTTGGTCGGTAATGTGAATGTTTCTTTGACCAAGCAAGTCTGACCAGCGTGGTCAACTTGTTGACCCCTTTACCGACCAAATACCGACCAACCTTGGTTGGTAAGTTATTTAAAATAAATATAAAATATTTTTCTCCCCTTTTCCGACCAACTTTAGTCACAAAAATTTGGTCGGTAAATACCAAATTTTTAGTAGTGTCCCTAGGCAATAGATGTCTTTTGGTGGAAGATTAAATACTTTGTTGAAATATTTTCAAGTGAAAACCAAGTAATCATATGCTTATGAGCCTAACTCTTGACAAAGAGTTATTGGCTTTTTTTTCTCTCTTGCATCTGCTATTACACTGCCTATCGAAAATAAGCTATCTGCTCCATCGTAGCACAGACCCTACTTGCGAGACTATACTGGATCGTTGTTGTTATTGCAGTAGAGTAGATGAAATTATGGACTCAACTAAAGCAGTATGCTTGCCTTCTTCCCAGAGGAGCACTCGATCGCTCCTGCAATAATCATCATCTTATCCTAGTTTTTTTTCTCTCAATTACTAAACCTATCACTAATGATGGAAAGAACTAAAGGTTCTCTTTATCAACTCAAAAAGCTCAAAAAAAAATTTATAGGTAACGATATAAATAGTAGAACAACACTAAGAGTGCTAAAACTTATAAAATGTACAAAGCCCCGATTTTATCTAGCTTAGAAAGCTTCCTTTTTTTTGGCTCTTTGACTTCAAAAGTGTAACATAATAATAGCTATTATCAAGATAAGTAGTGAGACAGAAAAGATAACAATCATTGTTACAAAAAATGAATAAATTTCGGCTTAAACAAACAAAAATGAATACTCCCTCCGGTTCACAATAAGTGATCAATTTGTTTTTAGCATGCCCATTAAGAAAATACTAAATTCCATATAAAAATACCTAGTATGACTAAACTACCCCTAATTAAACATTTAATGTGAGGAGTAAGAAAACTTTATAGGGATATGTACATAGGGGTTATTTTGTAAAAACAAATTGAATTCTTTCTTGATTACATAATGGACACTTATTTTGAACCAAAATGAAAAAGGAAACTGGTCACTTATTGTGAACTGGAGGGGTACCTTATAATAGTCACGCAGTTATGATCTGCTCAGTTTGAGTGCAGGCATAACTAAATCGATATCTTGCAACGTCAAAAGGACTGGGCTCCATTTGAATTGCATGAGCATGCCATTTCAAAAATCCGATTTTTCAGATGAGAAAAAAAACTTCATAGAAGCTTAGAATGGAGGACATGAAATTGGTAATAAACATACTTGGTGGATGAGTACATCAGAAATGTGCCTTGGAGTTATTGCATAAACATAAACTCTCCAGTTTCTTGATTAAGTAGGCAATCTTCAATTTTTATAAGGATTTTGTGCTGCTTCTTTATACCTAAATCAGATGACATGTTAAAAGGAAACATACAACAAGGCAGCCAAAATGATAGAGAAGTTGAGAGACGGATTTAGTGAGAAAAACACCTCATACCTATCTTATCTTTGATGAAAGAAGCCGTAAGCTTAGGTTGAAAGAATAACGAGTGTCATATGCATTGTAGTACGTATAATTTTGGAAGAATACTTTAGAAAAAGAGTCATGTCACGTTGTAGCTCGCATTTGAAATGTTGCTCATGTCCTTAGCTCTTAATTCACCTTATAAATTAATTAAGTCGTGTTTTGGCCCCTAAAAGTTAGTATTTTTCAATCTACATGCATCTTGTATTCAGTTTCAGGTATATTTATCAGCAGCTACTTTTCAATCTCTGGATGCACTATTTTCTTATCGGATATGTATGGGCATCAATTCATTAGTGTCCCTCATCTTTTTCTGGAATTAACACCACTTATGATAACATTAATTCTCCAAAACTTGATGAGTTTGACTGCTGACTTTATGCATTTATTTTATGATTTCTTCATACGAACATGACTGAGTATGACTTGATCTACTGGTACTTAGGAAACTTAGTGACCTCCACTGCCAAGGGCTTCTTCTTAGCCTTTGCCATAAATTGATGTGACATTATTGAGATTTATATTAAGTTGGTCATGCATCTGCAAATATAGTGAAATCATGGCCATCCTCTCAAATATGAGTCACCTACAAATCACTATCAAATAGTTTCGCCATAAAAGGCCGTTTCTTCCCGCATCAAAAAACCTTTCAATTGCGAACCATCTCTGAAATAAAAATTTAACGGAAGGTTCAAAACCCCAATTTTAAGCCCTAAGCTAAAATCTCAAATTTCTTGATAAAATACAATGCAAAAGAAATTACCTTCATGCAATAGCTTAGGCAAGCAGACAAGTATCCACAATCGAGCCAATAACAAAGATAAGGCAGATAAAGAGCATAAAAGAAGAAGAAGAAGAAGCAGAGAAAGCCAGGGTAAGAAAAGAAGCAGCCCAAAGCATAACAATTCCGCCCCCAGCCCAATTTTCCCGACACAAAGCATCAGACACCAGCAGCAACAGTTGAAAACCAGCAACTTTTCAGGTCCAAAATGGTCTGTCACTTATCCGAAACTCATCGAGCCCCTCTGACCCAAACCAATCACACAAGTGTAATATAATTATACGAACTTGCTCGCGCTATCAAAATACCAAAATAACACCTAGAACTACGAATTAGACATCAAAATGCATCAAATTTTCAAAGAAACTCAAGAACTTCAAAAATCACAACCGAGCGTCCGAATACTATCAAACCAACTTCGATTTGCACAAATTTTTGCAAACAAATTTCAAATAGCAATAAGAACCTATTCCAAGTTCTGAAACTAAAATCTGAATCTGATAACCACAAAGTCGGCCTACGGCCAAACCTAGGAATTTTCCAAACCTTCAAGTTACTAGCTTTCGGCAAATCAAGTTAGGGACTTCCGAATTCAATTCCGGTCATACTCCCAAGTCCAAAATCACGACACGGACTCATCGGGATCATCAAAATATTGATCCGGGGTCATTTATATAAAATGTTGACCGTAGTCAATTCAAGTTATTTTTAAAGCCAAAAATTATGTTTTCTTAATTTTCAAATAAAATCTTATTGAAATAAGACACGGACTGTGTATGCAAATCAAGAAATATTAAACGGGGCTAACAAAGGTCTCGGAACACGGAAATAAAGATAAATACTCAAAATAACTTATCGGGTCGTCACACTAACGGAAGCTCAAATAATAAGAAGAAGAAAAGCAAAAAAGGGCTAGAGAAATCAATAGTTTCTTGAGGCGTTCAACTATAATAATTATACCTTAATTAGGATAAAAGCATATCGAAACTAAAGGCGTATGTAGAGTTGTCTTCAGTATCTTGCAAAGCATGTTTTTATGTGTAAAAATTCATTGACATTGTAGTAAATAGTACTCCATATGTTCTAGTTTATGTGAATCTATTTCCTTTTTGGTCTGTTCCAAAAAGAATGACCCATTTCTAAATTTGAAAACAATTTAGCTTAAACTTACAATTCTACCCTTAATGAGAAACTTTTATAACCACACAAATACTCTGGACCCATTTTTGATTTGTTTAGGACCACAAATTTCAAAAGTCTTCATTTCTTTCTTAAGCTTTGTGTCCAGTCAAATAGGTTCACATAAATTGGAACGGAGGGAGTAGGTTTTAACCCATAAGTCTAAAAGTACAATAGGTTTCATGACAAAAATTCTCCCGGGTTGAACTCGTAGAGCTTAAGGACCCGTTTGGTCCTAGATTTTGCAATAAATTTGGGTTTTATTTGGCAAACACATGTTTGGCCATAGATTTTGCTTACAATTTGGCAAAATACCAAATCCCAAAACCAATATCACTATTAGTTTTTTTCTTAAAAATTGTCCCAAACTTTTGTATCTTATAAAGAGCCGACCATTTATTGTCACACCCCTTTTTTTTCAAACAAACTTCACTAAACCTCTTAAGAATAATAAAAAGATTTGGTAAAGTTCAAAAAGGGTTTCAATTAGAAAGTGACAAAAATTTGTGTTCAAAAGGAATTTTCATAGTCGCCACCTGGCATTTGATTTCGGTGTGCCAGGTCACTGTTTTTTTTAGTAACAATTTCCTTTCAAAAACACATTTGGTTCTTAAACCAGTTTGCACTAGAGATTCGAGTAAGGGGGTTCATTTGACTCGGCGAGATAGTGTTAGGCATTTCCCGAGTCCCGTAACTAGTACGGTTGCGTACATGATCAAGTTGGCTTTATAGGATACTTAAATTGAAGTGAAAACACCAAAAAAACGTAAATAAACACGAAGAGGCTCGAGGTCGTCTCCAGCTAATAAAAGAAAAATAAGATTGAAAAAAAAAAAAAATACTACGAGTTACTTTCGGCCTTCAAATAAAAACAAAATACTACGAGTTACTTTCGACCTTCAAATACAAATATTTCGGGGCATACCCCGGATAAAAATATATACAAATTTCGCGGAGCATTCCCCCAATTAATTTAACTAAAGGGGATCACCTCTCACCTCGAAAGAGAAACTAAAACACGAAAGTCCTAAAGGTTTGTCTAGCCAAATGAGGTCGGCCTATAGAATATTCCTACCGATTTTAGACAAGTAAATAGACAAAAGTAATAAAAATCAGCACATGCCCTAATTTTCAATTGTATCTCCAAGCCTATAGTACATTATTTAATTTGTTTACTAAACAACTCACTAATCAATACCAATTAATCACGATTATCCCCAATATTCCATTTACTGTTTCCATTCAACTTAAGCTTTAATACAAAAATTGTTGACAATTAAAAATCCAAACAAAGACAGGAAATCTGAAACGAAAATTTGCAAATTATTCACTAAACAACTATTAAAGCATGAATTGCAAACAAACACAAACAACTCACGGGAGATAAACAACAAAAAAACAAAGAAAAGGGAAAGAATGAACCTTAGACGAATCCCTCTTTTATATAGAACAACAGAACTTCAAATCAAGTGCACATCAGTAGTTGCTTCAAGCTCACGAACCCGGACCGGAAATCCCTCTACTCTGTTTTCTCTATCTGTTTTCCGTGTGTGTATAATGAGCGCGCGTGTGTATGTATTTTCGAGAATGAAGGAAACGAAGACATAAGAGGGAATATATAAGAAAATTTGAACCCAAAGAAGAGATCTGAAGCGATGAAGAAAATCGGAGTTGTAGGTGGCAAACGACGTCCTACGTTTTGCTGGACTGAAAATCGCCGTTCCCCTCACTCTCGTCCCCTCCCTTGTGTGGAATTTGGGTGCTTTCTGTTTGCTTAGTGTTTGTTCACCCGGTGGAAGAAATTGAAGGTTAGCTAGTTATGGTGGAACATGGAATTGTTGAAAGCAAGGTCTAAGGAGTCACTCTGCGGCGCTAGGGATTCATTTTTCTTCCCCCCGTTCCTCTCTGTTGCTATCCTATATAATAGTGCAAAAAAAAAAAAAAAAAATTCCTTCCTCAATTGCCTGGAGAAAATGAAAAGAAAATTTTCTAGCCAATACCGTATGGTCCCTATCAGTCAAAATGCCATGTCTTTGTATGCAATGTAAAAATGAAATAAAATGCAATGGTGTGACGTGGCAGAGAGGACAAGAATTGTAAATCCCAAAACGTGAGAGTGGGGAGTATAAAACTTTGTGATTTTCACTTTTTGCTTTCTTTCTTATTCAATTAAAGGAATGGAAAAAATAAAACCATAAAATAAGTAAAACCAACTAGCTTTAAATCTACATTTTTCTTTTTCTTTGACTTTCTTTTAAGATAAATTGCTAGATAAAAATACTAATTAGCTAAAACTAAAGAAAATATTTTTGTAATTTTTATTTTGTGATAAAATAAAGTAAAAGAGTCAAAACTAGATAAAATAGCGATATTAAACCTAAACTAACTATTTAGACGCTAAAATGTATAATATCTCGGGGAGGGTCAAAAATTACGCGTCTACGTTTATTATTTTGTAACAATGTTGCTTAGTCTTCTCGGTCATCTGATAGTGTATCATGTAGTTCATTATAAAAATGATAATTTTGTACCAAATTTTTTTATGTTTAAATACTATGATTCGCGGTAAAATAATAAATGTTATTGATAATGGTATTGTTGGGTATTTATGATAGTATTTAGAACTTGTGGGTATAAGTCATGTTTCATGTTTTTCCAAAATAAATTTGGAAAATATACTTTGAAAATTGATGTCCACACGCATTTTCATCTTCAAACCAAACTTCACCCAAATCATATATTTTTCAAAACAAATTTAAAATCTATGACCAAACGCTAGCTAAATTTTACATCCGCCTCTAATTGAAACCAGAAAAGAAACACCCAAATGGGAACCAAAAAGTTTGACATAAAAACTCGGGGTCGTAATATTTTACAACTTGTTTGGATGGTTGTTTCACATCATTTCATAATGTATCGTATTGTACTGTATCATGATGAATACAATGTTTGGATAGATTGTTTCGTTTGTCGTTATTTCATGATTGTAGATATATAAAATTTGTGAAATTAAATTCATAAATAATTTGAATTATATTTTAAAACTCAAAGTATATTGGTCTAAATAAATATTATGGGATAATATAATTGAATTAAGTCCAATATAAATGAATTAAGTCCAATATAAATGAATTAAATAAATAAAGTCTTAATCTATTGGGCTAACCCATTTAGTTGGGCTTAAGTGATGAGCCCACTTCATTAAGCCCAAGATGTCATCTTCCTAGAGGCCCATTTTGGTGCCACGTGTCAAATGACGTGGCGCGCCTAGTCAAACAGAAGAGCCAATGGGATCAAGCCACGTGTCAAAATGACAAGGCATGCTAAGTCACATTAAAAGGCCAATAAAATTGTGTCATGTGTCAAGTGATGTGGCAATCCAAGACAAATAAATGAGCCAATCAAATCATGCCAAATGTCTGGATGTTATTGGTCAGTTCAAACGGACCAATCAAATCGTAGAGTCACACCACTCCTTACAACTATAAATAGAGGTCTTCATAAAGCTAGAAGACACCAGAAGTTATAACAAGAAGCAAGCAGAGAGCTCGTGGATCAAACACCGCAGATTTCTCTACAAGCTACAAGTTCAAGCATTCAAGCACTCAAGCTACAAGTTCAAGTCAAGATCAAGAATGAAGGCAAGCCAAATACCAAGGCGTTCAAGATCGAATTACTTGTTCGTGATCAAACCAAATCCAAGTTCAAGAAGGAGATTCAAGACCAAGCTTTACAAGCCCTTGAATCAAAATCAAAATCAAGTTCATCAAGATAGTATAAATTCTTGAAGAATCAGAGGAATACCATAGAGATTGTAACACTTCCATTTATTAAAATCAAATACTACATTTGTTACGCAATTTTTCGATCTTGATTATTTATTTTTCTCGACGCGAAAATTTGTTGTTACAAATTTCTGGCACGCCCAGTGGGACAATCTCTACCTCTCATCTCTTCAAATTACTAAATTTCAAGAACACAAAAATGGCTCCTAAGAAGATCAACTTCAATCTCACTACTGCTAAGGCTACAGATTCCAAGTTTTCCTCTGATGTTGAAAACTTGCTGGATGCTACTATGGAAAGCGTAGGACCTATCACTAGGAACAAGGCAAACTTGCTGGAACAACAAGCAGTTCAAATGCCGTCTGCATCAGTTCCTATCTTTGATTTCCAATCCTCAAACGGGGAAAGATCATTTCCAACTGAATTGGAAGAAGGAACGAACATCGATGAGATCGTTGAAAAGACATTGGCTCTACTTAGCCCATCTAGATCTAAGAATCTCATCACACA